>JAWPHD010021177.1:0-29097 GCA_037043455.1 Cyrtodaria siliqua | reverse complement strand
TTCTGATACATATACATAGAAAATGAGAGCATGAAAGAACATCCAGGTATTTCAAACATAGAAATGAGAGCATGGCAGAACATTCAGGATACCTCAGATATAGAAATGAGAGCATGGAAGAACATTCTGATACATATACATAGAAATGAGAGTATGGAAAGAACATTCAGGTATTTCAAACATAGAAATGAGAGCATGGAAGAACATCAGATACCTCAAATATAGAAAAGAGAGGCATGGAAGAACATTCAGGTACCTCAAATATAGAAATGAGAGCATGAAAGAGCGTTCAGGTATTTCAAACATAAAATGAGAGCATGAAGAACATTCAGGTATTTCAAACATAGAAAATGAGAGCATGGAAGAACATTCAGGTATTTCAAACATAAAATGAGAGCATGGAAGAACATTCAGGTATTTCAAACATAGAAATGAGAGCATGGAAGAACATTCAGATACCTCAAATATAGAAATGAGAGCATGGAAGAACATTCTGATACATATACATAGAAATGAGAGCATGGAAGAAACATTCAGGTATTTCAAACATAGAAATGAGAGCATGGAAAGAACATTCAGATACCTTAAATACAGAAATGAGAGTATGCAAGAACATTCTGATACATATACATAGAAATGAGAGCATGGAAGAACATTCAGGTATTTTAAACATAGACATGAGAGCATTTAAGAACATTCAGATACCTCAAATATAGAAATGAGAGCATGGAAAAACATTCAGACACCGCAAACATAAAAATGAGAGCATGGAAGAACATTCTGATACATATATATAGTAATGAGAGCATGGAAGAACATTCATATACCTCAAACATAGAAATGAGAGCATGGAAGAACATTCAGATACCTCAAACATGTAAATGAGAGCATGAAAGAACATTCAGGTACCTCAAACATAGAATTGAGAGCATGGCAGAACATTCAGGTACCTCAAACATAGAAATGAGAGAATGAAAGAACATTCAGGTACCTCAAACATAGAAATGAGAGCATGACAGAACATTCAGATACCTAAAACAAAGAAATGAGACCATGGCAGAATATTCAGATACTTCAAACATAGAAATGATAGCATGGAAGAACATTAAGATACCTCAGTCATAGAAATGAGAGCATGGAAGAACATTTAGAAACATCAAACATAGAAATATGAGCATGGAAGAACATTCAGGTATTTCAAACATAGAAATGAGAGCATGGAAGAACATTCAGGTATTTCAAACATAGAAATGAGAGCATGGAAGAACATTCAGGTACCTCAAATATAGAAATGAGAGCATGGAAGGACATTCTGATACATATACATAGAAATGAGAGCATGGAAGAACATTCAGATACCTCAAACATGTAAATGAGAGCATGAAAGAACATTCAGGTACGTCAAACATAGAAATGAGAGCATGGAAGAACATCCAGGTATTTCAAACATAGAAATGAGAGCATGGAAGAACATTCAGATACCTCAAATAAAGAAATGAGAGCATGAAAGAACATTCTGATACATATACATAGAAATGAGAGCATGGAAGAACATTCAGGTATTTCAAACATAGAAATGACAGCATGGAAGAACATTCAGATACCTCAAATACAGAAATGAGAGCATGGAAGAACATTCTGATACATAAACATAGGAATGAGAGCATGGAAGAACATCCAGGTATTTCAAACATAGAAATGAGAGCATGGAAGAACATTCAGATACCTCAAATATAGAAATGAGAGCATGAAAGAACATTCTGATACATATACATAGAAATGAGAGCATGGAAGAACATTCAGGTATTTGAAACATAGAAATGAGAGCATGGAAGAACATTCAGATACCTCAAATACAGAAATGAGAGCATGGAAGAACATTCTGATACATAAACATAGGAATGAGAGCATGGAAGAACATTCAGATAACTCAAATATAGAAATAAGAGCATGAAAGAACATTCAGACACCTCAAACATAAAAATGAGAGCATGGAAAAACATTCTGATACATATATATAGTAATGAGAGCATGGAAGAACATTCATATACCTCAAACATAGAAATGAGAGCATGGAAGAACATTCAGGTACCTCAAACATAGAAATGAGAGAATGAAAGAACATTCAGGTACCTCAAACATGGAAATGAGAGCATGGCAGAACTTTCAGATACCTCAAACATAAAAATGAGAGCAAAGAAGAATATTCGGACACATCAAACATAGAAAAGTGAGAAAAGAGAGCAAGGAAACACATTCAGGTACCTCAAATATAGAAATGAGAGCTTGGAAGAACGTTCAGGTATTTCAAACATAGAAATGATAGCATGGAAGAACATTCAGGTAATTCAAACATAGACATGAGAGCATGGAAGAACATTCAGATAACTCAAATATAGAAATGAGAGCATGGAAGAACATTCAGGTACTTCAAACATAGAAATGAGAGCATGGAAGAACATTCTGATACATATATATAGTAATGAGCGCATGGAAGAACATTCATATACCTCAAACATAGAAATGAGAGCATGGAAGAACATTCAGGTACCTCAAACATAGAAATGAGAGAATGAAAGAACATTCAGGTACCTCAAACATAGAAATGAGAGCATGGCAGAACTTTCAGATACCTCAAACATAGAAATGAGACCATGGCAAAACATTCAGATACTTCAAACATAGAAATGAGAGCATGGAAGAACATTAAGATACCTCAGTCATAGAAATGAGAGCATGGAAGAACATCTAGAAACATCAAACAGAGAAATATGAGCATGGAAGAACATTCAGGTATTTCAAACATAGAAATGAGAGCATGGAAGAACATTCAGGTATTTCAAACATAGAAATGAGAGCATGGAAGAACATTCAGGGACCTCAAATATAGAAATGAGAGCATGGAAGGACATTCTGATACATATACATAGAAATGAGAGCATGGAAGAACATTCAGATACCTCAAACATGTAAATGAGAGCATGAAAGAATATTCAGGTACCTCAAACATAGAAATGAGAGCATGGAAGAACATTCAGAAACCTCAAACATAGTAATGAGAGCAAGGAAGAACAGTCAGACACCTCAAACATAGAAATGAAAGAATGGCTGAACATTCAGATACCTCAAACATAGAAATGAGACCATGGCAGAACATTCAGATACTACAAACATAAAAATGAGAGCAAAGAAGAATATTCGGACACATCAAACATAGAAAAGTGAGCATGAAACAACATTAAGATCCCTCAGTCATAGAAATGAGAGCATGGTAAAACATTCAGATACCTCAAACATGTAAATGAGAGCATGGAAGAACATTTAGATATATCAAACATATAAATGAGAGTATGGACAAACTTCAGACACATCAAACATAGAAATGAGAGCATGGAAGAACATTAAGATACTCAGTCATGGAAATGAGAGCATGGAAGAACAATCATATACCTCAAACATAGAAATGAGAGCATAGAAGAACATTCAGATACCTCAAACATAGAAATGAGAGTATGGAAGAACATTCAGATACCTCAAACATAGAAATGAGAGCACAGAAGAACATTCAGATACATCAAACATAGAAATGAGAGCATGAAAGAACATTCAGATACATCAAAAATGTAAATGAGAGCATGGAAGAACATTCAGATACCTCAAACATAGAAATGAGAGCATGGCAGAACATTCAAATACATCAAACATAGAAATGAGAGCATAGAAGAACATTAAGATACCACTAACATAGAAATGACAGCATGTAAGAACATTCAGATGCATCAAACATGTAAATAAGAGCATGGAAGAACATTCAGATACTTTAGAGATAGAAATGAGAGCATGGCAGAACATTCAGATACCTGAAACATATAAATAAGAGCATGGAAGAAAATTCAGATACATCAAACATATAATAAGAGCATGGCAGAACATTCAGATACCACAAACATAGAAATGAGAGCATGGAAGAACAGTCAGGTACCTTAAACATAGAAATGAGAGAATGAAAGAACATTCAGGTACCTCAAACATGGAAATGAGAGCATGGCAGAACTTTCAGATACCTCAAACATAAAAATGAGAGCAAAGAAGAATATTCGGACACATCAAACATAGAAAAGTGAGAAAAGAGAGCAAGGAAACACATTCAGGTACCTCAAATATAGAAATGAGAGCTTGGAAGAACGTTCAGGTATTTCAAACATAGAAATGATAGCATGGAAGAACATTCAGGTAATTCAAACATAGACATGAGAGCATGGAAGAACATTCAGATAACTCAAATATAGAAATGAGAGCATGGAAGAACATTCAGACACCTCAAACATAAAAATGAGAGCATGGAAGAACATTCTGATACATATATATAGTAATGAGCGCATGGAAGAACATTCATATACCTCAAATATAGAAATGAGAGCTTGGAAGAACGTTCAGGTATTTCAAACATAGAAATGATAGCATGGAAGAACATTCAGGTAATTCAAACATAGACATGAGAGCATGGAAGAACATTCAGATAACTCAAATATAGAAATGAGAGCATGGAAGAACATTCAGACACCTCAAACATAAAAATGAGAGCATGGAAGAACATTCAGATACCTCAAACATAGAAATGAGACCATGGCAAAACATTCAGATACTTCAAACATAGAAATGAGAGCATGGAAGAACATTAAGATACCTCAGTCATAGAAATGAGAGCATGGAAGAACATTAAGATACCTCAGTCATAGAAATGAGACCATGGCAAAACATTCAGATACTTCAAACATAGAAATGAGAGCATGGAAGAACATTAAGATACCTCAGTCATAGAAATGAGACCATGGCAAAACATTCAGATACTTCAAACATAGAAATGAGAGCATGGAAGAACATTAAGATACCTCAAACATAGAAATGAGAGCATGGCAGAACTTTCAGATACCTCAAACATAGAAATGAGACCATGGCAAAACATTCAGATACTTTAAACATAGAAATGAGAGCATGGAAGAACATTAAGATACCTCAGTCATAGAAATGAGAGCATGGAAGAACATCTAGAAACATCAAACAGAGAAATATGAGCATGGAAGAACATTCAGGTATTTCAAACATAGAAATGAGAGCATGGAAGAACATTCAGGTATTTCAAACATAGAAATGAGAGCATGGAAGAACATTCAGGGACCTCAAATATAGAAATGAGAGCATGGAAGGACATTCTGATACATATACATAGAAATGAGAGCATGGAAGAACATTCAGATACCTCAAACATGTAAATGAGAGCATGAAAGAACATTCAGGTACCTCAAACATAGAAATGAGAGCATGGAAGAACATTCAGAAACCTCAAACATAGTAATGAGAGCAAGGAAGAACAGTCAGACACCTCAAACATAGAAATGAAAGAATGGCTGAACATTCAGATACCTCAAACATAGACATGAGACCATGGCAGAACATTCAGATACTACAAACATAAAAATGAGAGCAAAGAAGAATATTCGGACACATCAAACATAGAAAAGTGAGCATGAAACAACATTAAGATCCCTCAGTCATAGAAATGAGAGCATGGTAAAACATTCACATACCTCAAACATGTAAATGAGAGCATGGAAGAACATTTAGATATATCAAACATATAAATGAGAGTATGGACAAACTTCAGACACATCAAACATAGAAATGAGAGCATGGAAGAACATTAAGATACCTCAGTCATGGAAATGAGAGCATGGAAGAACAATCAGATACCTCAAACATAGAAATGAGAGCATAGAAGAACATTCAGACACCTCAAACATAGAAATGAGAGCATGGAAGAACATTCAGATACCTCAAACATAGAAATGAGAGCACAGAAGAACATTCAGATACATCAAACATAGAAATGAGAGCATGGAAGAACATTCAGATACATCAAAAATGTAAATGAGAGCATGGAAGAACATTCAGATACCTCAAACATAGCAATGAGAGCATGGCAGAACATTCAAATACATCAAACATAGAAATGAGAGCATAGAAGAACATTAAGATACCACTAACATAGAAATGAGAGCATGTAAGAACATTCATATGCATCAAACATGTAAATAAGAGCATGGAAGAACATTCAGATACTTTAGAGATAGAAATGAGAGCATGGCAGAACATTCAGATACCTGAAACTTATAAATAAGAGCATGGAAGAAAATTCAGATACATCAAACATATAATAAGAGCATGGCAGAACATTCAGATACCACAAACATAGAAATGAGAGCATGGAAGAACAGTCAGGTACCTCAAACATAGAAATGAGAGAATGAAAGAACATTCAGGTACCTCAAACATGGAAATGAGAGCATGGCAGAACTTTCAGATACCTCAAACATAAAAATGAGAGCAAAGAAGAATATTCGGACACATCAAACATAGAAAAGTGAGAAAAGAGAGCAAGGAAACACATTCAGGTACCTCAAATATAGAAATGAGAGCTTGGAAGAACGTTCAGGTATTTGAAACATAGAAATGATAGCATGGAAGAACATTCAGGTAATTCAAACATAGACATGAGAGCATGGAAGAACATTCAGATAACTCAAATATAGAAATGAGAGCATGGAAGAACATTCAGACACCTCAAACATAAAAATGAGAGCATGGAAGAACATTCTGATACATATATATAGTAATGAGCGCATGGAAGAACATTCATATACCTCAAACATAGAAATGAGAGCATGGAAGAACATTCAGGTACCTCAAACATAGAAATGAGAGAATGAAAGAACATTCAGGTACCTCAAACATAGAAATGAGAGCATGGCAGAACTTTCAGATACCTCAAACATAGAAATGAGACCATGGCAAAACATTCAGATACTTCAAACATAGAAATGAGAGCATGGAAGAACATTAAGATACCTCAGTCATAGAAATGAGAGCATGGAAGAACATCTAGAAACATCAAACAGAGAAATATGAGCATGGAAGAACATTCAGGTATTTCAAACATAGAAATGAGAGCATGGAAGAACATTCAGGTATTTCAAACATAGAAATGAGAGCATGGAAGAACATTCAGGGACCTCAAATATAGAAATGAGAGCATGGAAGGACATTCTGATACATATACATAGAAATGAGAGCATGGAAGAACATTCAGATACCTCAAACATGTAAATGAGAGCATGAAAGAACATTCAGGTACCTCAAACATAGAAATGAGAGCATGGAAGAACATTCAGAAACCTCAAACATAGAAATGAGAGCAAGGAAGAACAGTCAGACACCTCAAACATAGAAATGAAAGAATGGCTGAACATTCAGATACCTCAAACATAGAAATGAGACCATGGCAGAACATTCAGATACTACAAACATAAAAATGAGAGCAAAGAAGAATATTCGGACACATCAAACATAGAAAAGTGAGCATGAAACAACATTAAGATCCCTCAGTCATAGAAATGAGAGCATGGTAAAACATTCAGATACCTCAAACATGTAAATGAGAGCATGGAAGAACATTTAGATATATCAAACATATAAATGAGAGTATGGACAAACTTCAGACACATCAAACATAGAAATGAGAGCATGGAAGAACATTAAGATACCTCAGTCATGGAAATGAGAGCATGGAAGAACATTCAGACATCTCAAACATAGAAATGAGAGCATAGAAGAACATTCAGATACCTCAAACATAGAAATGAGAGCATGGAAGAACATTCAGATACCTCAAACATAGAAATGAGAGCACAGAAGAACATTCAGATACATCAAACATAGAAATGAGAGCATGGAAGAACATTCAGATACATCAAAAATGTAAATGAGAGCATGGAAGAACATTCAGATACCTCAAACATAGAAATGAGAGCATGAAAGAACATTCTGATACATATATATAGTAATGAGCGCATGGAAGAACATTCATATACCTCAAACATAGAAATGAGAGCATGGAAGAACATTCAGGTACCTCAAACATAGAAATGAGAGAATGAAAGAACATTCAGGTACCTCAAACATAGAAATGAGAGCATGGCAGAACTTTCAGATACCTCAAACATAGAAATGAGACCATGGCAAAACATTCAGATACTTCAAACATAGAAATGAGAGCATGGAAGAACATTAAGATACCTCAGTCATAGAAATGAGAGCATGGAAGAACATCTAGAAACATCAAACAGAGAAATATGAGCATGGAAGAACATTCAGGTATTTCAAACATAGAAATGAGAGCATGGAAGAACATTCAGGTATTTCAAACATAGAAATGAGAGCATGGAAGAACATTCAGGGACCTCAAATATAGAAATGAGAGCATGGAAGGACATTCTGATACATATACATAGAAATGAGAGCATGGAAGAACATTCAGATACCTCAAACATGTAAATGAGAGCATGAAAGAACATTCAGGTACCTCAAACATAGAAATGAGAGCATGGAAGAACATTTAGAAACCTCAAACATAGAAATGAGAGCAAGGAAGAACAGTCAGACACCTCAAACATAGAAATGAAAGAATGGCTGAACATTCAGATACCTCAAACATAGAAATGAGACCATGGCAGAACATTCAGATACTACAAACATAAAAATGAGAGCAAAGAAGAATATTCGGACACATCAAACATAGAAAAGTGAGCATGAAACAACATTAAGATCCCTCAGTCATAGAAATGAGAGCATGGTAAAACATTCAGATACCTCAAACATGTAAATGAGAGCATGGAAGAACATTTAGATATATCAAACATATAAATGAGAGTATGGACAAACTTCAGACACATCAAACATAGAAATGAGAGCATGGAAGAACATTAAGATACCTCAGTCATGGAAATGAGAGCATGGAAGAACATTCAGACATCTCAAACATAGAAATGAGAGCATAGAAGAACATTCAGATACCTCAAACATAGAAATGAGAGCATGGAAGAACATTCAGATACCTCAAACATAGAAATGAGAGCACAGAAGAACATTCAGATACATCAAACATAGAAATGAGAGCATGGAAGAACATTCAGATACATCAAAAATGTAAATGAGAGCATGGAAGAACATTCAGATACCTCAAACATAGAAATGAGAGCATGGCAGAACATTCAAATACATCAAACATAGAAATGAGAGCATAGAAGAACATTAAGATAACACTAATATAGAAATGAGAGCATGTAAGAACATTCAGATGCATCAAACATGTAAATAAGAGCATGGAAGAACATTCAGATACTTTAGAGATAGAAATGAGAGCATGGCAGAACATTCAGATACCTCAAACATATAAATAAGAGCATGGAAGAAAATTCAGATACATCAAACATATAATAAGAGCATGGCAGAACATTCAGATACCACAAACATAGAAATGAGAGCATGGAAGAACAGTCAGATACCTCAAACATAGAAATGAGCATTCAGATACCTCAAACATAAAAATGAAGCACGGAAGAACATTCAGAAACCTCAACGATAGAAATGAGAACATGGAAGAACATTCAGATGCATCAAACATAGTAATGAGAGCAAGGAAGAACATTCGGACCCATCAAACATAGGAATGAGAGCATGGAAGAACATTAAGATACCTCAGGCATAAAAATGAGAGCATGGAAGAACATTCAAATAAATCAAACATAGAAATGAGAGCATGGAAAAACATTCAGGTATTTCAGACATAGAAATGAGAGCATAGAAGAACATTCAGATACCACAAACATGTAAATGAGAGCATGGAAGAACATTCAGATACCTCAAACATGTAAATGAGAGCACGAAAGAACATTCAAGTACCTCAAACATGGAAGATCATTCGGACACATCAAACATAGAAAAGAGAGCATGAAAGAACATTAAGATACCTCAGTCATAGAAATGAGAGCATGGAAGAACATTCAGATACATCAAACATAAAAATGAGAGCATGGAAGAACATTCAGTATTTCAAACATAGAAATGAGAGCATGGAAGAACATTTAGATGCATAAACATAGAAATGAGAGCATGGAAGAACATTCAGGTACCTCAAATATAGAAATGAGAGCGTGGAAGAACATTCAGATACATATACATAGAAATGAGAGCATGGAAGAACATTCAGATACCTCAAACAAGTATATGAGAGCATGAAAGAACATTCAGGTATCTCAAACATAGAAATGAGAGTATGGAAGAACATTCAGATAACTAAAATATAGAAATGAGAGCATGGAAGAACATTCAGATAACTCAAACATAGAAATGAGAGCATGGAAGAACATTCAGGTACATCAAACATAGAAATGAGAGCATGGAAGAACATTCAGATGCCTCAAACATAGAAATGAGATCATGGAAGAACATTCAGATAACTTAAACATAGAAATGAGAGCATGGAAGTACATGCTGGTACATCAAACATAGAAATGAGAGCATGGCAGAATATTCAGATACCTCAAACATGTAAATTAGAGCATGGTAGAACATTCAGATACCTCAAACATAGAAATAAGAGCATGGAAGAACATTCAGATACATCAAACATGTAAATGAGAGCATGGAAGAACATTCACATACCTCAAACATAGAAATGAGAGCACAGAACAACTTTCAGATACCTCAAACATAGAAGTGAGAGCAATGAAGAACATTCGGACACATCAAACATAGAAATGAGAGCATGGAAGGATATTAAGATACGTTAAACACATAAATGAGAACATGGAAGAGTATGCAGATACCTCAAACATGAAAATGGGAGCATGGAAGACCATTCAGATACCTCAAACATAGAAATGAGAGCACTGAAGAACATTCATATACCTCAAACACAGAAATGAGAACTGCTGCAATTGGTACATTATATAAATGATCATTTTAGATGTGTACGAGAGTCCTTCATAAAAAGACTTTGCATTTTATAAATTTAATTATATTCATGTCATTTTTTTATGATTTTTGATGGTTTTTAGCTTATAGAGCTGATGTGATGGTGAGTTGTCCGTCCGTCGTCCGTCATTTAACTTTTGTCTTGTTTACGCGATATATTCGGATATTTACGAAACTTTGCCAGTGTATGTGTATCGATAAAAGCTCGGATGAGTTCGAAAACCAGGCAGATCGGATTAGTAACACCAGAGTTATGGCCATTGTATTGCTGAAAAATGCCATATTAAGCATTGTTTACATTCTAGCACCTTCATTTTGTATTTGATCTTTACGAAACTTTGCCAGTGTATTTATATTAATGGAAGCTCGGATAATTTGGAAAACCAGTTAGATCAAATTAGTAACACCAGAGTTATGGCCCTTGTTTTGCTGAAAAATACAATATTAAGCCTTGTTTACACTCTAGACACTCTAGCACCTTTATTTTGTATTTGATCTTTACGAAACTTTGCCAGTTAAGTGTATTGATATCAATGAAAACTCGGATGATTTCAAAACCCAGATCGGACCAGTAACACCGGAGTTATTGCCCCTGATTTTCTGAAATATGCAATAATTTAACACGATAGGGCCTTCATTTTTCATCCGATCTTTTTTAAACTTTACCAGATTGTTGATATCAATAAAAGCTCGGACGAGTTTGGGTCAAACTCATGGTTTCCGCTCAATAACTTCTGTTAGGAATGAGATATTGCGATGAAACTTTCAAGATAGGTAGCTTATATGGAAAGAAATGTCGAGGTTGCATTTGGGGGCCACTGGGGCTAAGGTCAAGGTCTCAGTTACTAAAAATAGAAAAATTGTTTCCGCTCAATAACGTTTGTTTGGAGTGAGATATTGTGACGAAACTTGCTGGATAGGTAGCTTCTGTGGAAAGAATGGTTGGAATTGAAATTGGGGTCACTGGGTTCAAGGTCAAGGTTATTGTTACTTAAAATAGATAAATGGTTTCTGCTCAATAACTTTTGTTAGGAATGAAGTGTTGCAATGAAACTTGCAGGTATGTAGCTTATAAAGAATTGATGGTTGGGATTGCATTTGAGGCCACTGGGATCAAGGTCAAGGTCGCTGTTACTAAAAATAGAAAAATTGTTTCCGCTCAATAACGTTTGTTTGGAGTGAGATATTGTGACGAAACTTGCTGCTGGATAGGTAGCTTCTGTGGAAAGAAAGGTTGGAATTGAAATTGGGGTCACTGGGTTCAAGGTCAAGGTTATTGTTACTTAAAATAGATAAATGGTTTCTGCTCAATAACTTTTGTTAGGAATGAAGTGTTGCAATGAAACTTGCAGGTATGTAGCTTATAAAGAATTGATGGTTGGGATTGCATTTGAGGCCACTGGGATCAAGGTCAAGGTCGCTGTTACTAAAAATAGAAACATGGTTTCCGCTTAATAACTTTTGTTTGAAGTGAGATATTTTGACGAATCTTGCTGGATATGTATCTTCTGTGGAAAGGAATGTTGGCATTGAGATTGGGGTCACTGGGTTCAAGGTCGAGGTCACTCTTATTAAAAATAGAAAAATGGTTTCTGATCAATAACTTTTGTTAGGAATAAGGTATTGCGATGAAACTTGCAGGGTATGTAAAATATACAGATAGGAGGATTGGGATTGCTTTTGGGGATACTGGGGTCAAGGTCAAAGGCACTGTAACTAATAAACGAAAAATGGTTTACTCTAAGTAACTTTTGTTATGAGTGATGTATTCGGACGAAACTTGCTGGGTAGGTAGCTTATATGGAAAGAAAGGTTGGTATTGCATTTGAGGCTACTGTATTCAATGACAAGGTCGCTGTTACTAAAAAATAGAAAAATGGTTTCGGCTCAATAACCCTTGTTATGTGTTACGAGTGAGGTACTACGGCGAAGCTTGCTGGGTTGGTAGCTTTTATGAAAAAAATGTTGGGATTGCATTCGGGGCCACTGGTTCAAGATCAATGTCACTGTTACTAAAAATATTAAAAAAAGGTGTCTGCTCAGTAACTCTTGTTATGAGTAAGTTATCGCAATTGTTGTTGAACCCGTTTACGGATCACGACTTAGCGATCAAAATGTCGTCCAGGTGTATGTGTGTCAGTTTGTCCGTCCGTTCGTTAGTCTGTGCGTCCGACTTTCATTTCTTAATATATTCTTTGTTAAATGCAGGATTTTCACCAAACTCCACCAAAATGTTCATTATGTGTATCCAACATCACATACACAATTTCGGGATGCTGCGACCTAATTTCAACGAAAAATATGTCACGTCCTGTCTCCGCTACGACATGTGTATCTATCTTTTTTTTCAGGATTTTCACCAAACTTCACCAGGATGTTCCTTATATGCATCTAACATCATGTGCAAACTTTTGGGTCGTTGTGACATACTTTTGATGAAATTTAGGTCATGTCCGGTCTCCGCTACGACATGCGTATCTTTCTTTTTTCTCACAGGATTTTCACCAAACCTTTATAATAGGGCCTTCTAGTTTAAAAGAAGTATTGATGGGAATTTTAGGATGACAACCTAAGATAAAAGAGCCATTTTAGCCAAAAGAGCGTCCACAGACCTCTTGGGGTGTTGTTATTTTTTTGTCACGGAAACAATAAACATGAAAAATAAATATCAAAATAATGAAGAATAAACTTGAGAAAATTGCTTTCTAAAATTTTAGGCGGACATGTACAGGTGACGGGTATTAAAGTGAAATTGACATAGATCTATGTATAAGCTTTCGTCCCTTATTCAGTTACTCGCTGGATCAGGAGTAGCACTATGCCAAGAGAAACATGATGTCGTTATACTGTTTTGCATTTGTTTACATTGGGTTTGGCATATTTAAGAAATTCGTGCTTTTTTTTATTTGTTTTTTAATGAAATGAATACCTGAATGCATAACATCCAAGAAATATATTCATATATTTAATTTATGCAGTGTTGACCATATATATTCGTTCACAATATTACTGGGATCATAAACCGTCACTTGTTTACAAATTTCGTATC
This sequence comes from Cyrtodaria siliqua, assembly GCA_037043455.1. Classification (NCBI taxonomy): domain Eukaryota; kingdom Metazoa; phylum Mollusca; class Bivalvia; order Adapedonta; family Hiatellidae; genus Cyrtodaria; species Cyrtodaria siliqua. The sequence goes on along the minus strand of JAWPHD010021177.1, from coordinate 15,176 downwards.
ACTTGAGGGGATGCTATCATTCTTGACTGCATAGTCGCTTCCTATTAGATATATTTTTTAATTGTTATGGGGTGGTACACAAAAAAGATTTAAACTGCCCATGACGGAACATTCTAGGCGGAATCGATTGTATTCATTTATTTTTACTTTCTTGTTACTAATGTTCGGTCTTATATCTAATATCTGTTGTTATATATTGAATTGGAAGGTTTCACATGGCGTCCGCGTCTACACGTTTAGAATCGGTGATCTATATTACTGTTTTATTCTACGGATGTCACGTTAATGCGTTTCAGCTGTCAATGCGTTTCAGAACACAAGTGAAAACGACTGTAAACATAAGTTATGTTAGCTACTCACGTGGAATTTTATTGCAAGAGGTAAAATTCCAAAGTGTACATACCCCCGTTAAAAGTTCTCAGATCGTCGGTTTCCTCAACGCTGGAGCCGTACACGTTACTTGCGTCAATCCAGGCTGTGATTTCATTAATCTGGTTCTGCAGTTTCGATCCTGGAACCGTTAGCAGAAAATAAGCAATCATATTAAAAGGACAAGCGACAATGTTGATGCTGTTCCATGCTTCATACAATTTTAGCCGTATAGCGGTTTTGTAGATCTAATTAAAATATAACAGTATAACAGCTTTTGGAAAGGGAAACACATAGAATACATAATATATTAAACATATTAGCTATAGCTTTGGCAACCATTTGTTTACTGGTGAAAAAGAACAATAAGAATTTTCGAATCTCTTCTCTTTTTGGTTGTGGAGCGAATGTTTATGCAACATATTTGCAAATCATTTGGTAAATTCTGTGAATAAATGAAAAAAAAATTTGCAGGTTACAAAACACATTGAAATTTCGCTATCTACATATTTGTGTTATTGCGAGCACAAATTATAAAGTTAAGGAATTAGTCTCAATTCTTTCTGACTGTCTCTACATAGAAGAGGAACACCACTGAATACTATTATTAAACGTAATTTCGTTATATTCCCCAATGTATTTGAATAGCAACTGAGCCAGTGTTGAAGACTTTGCCATTGTGAAAGTCTTAAAGACGACATCTATCTGGTAAATATCCGGTAAATATGCAACGAGCGTGCGTTCATACTTACCGTCTTCGCATGTAAGAACGGTAAATGAGCGACGAGCATCCATACACAGTCCGTTTGTAAAGACGTCGTCACCGGCCGGAACGATGATAGGCATGCAAAATTTACTGCAAATAAATACATTTAACATAAATGTGAACTGCAGAACAATAACATTCAAGTAGTGAGATGTATAGTTATGGTTGTGTTGACTTATTTGCAAAACTTTGTAATTAATGTCAACAAACCAAACTGATACAAAACTAGAACTATCAATAAAAATTGTTAATACCCCTGCAAACCCGTACCCCACGATGATATGTGTATCTTTATTCCATACTTATGCTTCTCACACAGTTAGTAACTAGAAGGCCACGCCCTACGTGTCGGGCCCTATTATGAAGAAGTCCAGAGTTATGATATGACCAACATCAATGTTAATCAGAAGAGATATTTGCTCCTTGCATACTTATTATTTAATTTATGTCATTAACAGTAGGGGATGCACATCTTAGCAGAAAACGGGCGATACCTATATTTCGTAAAAAGTAGGCCACAGCGACCCACAATTTTGCACATGATGTTAGATGCATATAAGGAACATTGCGATGCTGTAGCGAAAAACGGGCATGACCTATATTACTAAAAGGTAGGTCACAGTGACCTGGAACAGAACAAGACGACGATATGCGCATAAATCACCTCATACTGATGATTCACGTAAAGTTTCGTGAAAATGAATCCATTGATGGGCGTACAATTTCAAAAGTGCCTTCCTGGAGTCTCATGTATGTTTAAAGAATTAACCCACCAAATTACGGCAAACTGTGTATCAAAACTCTGTTCAGGTCATATAATAATGTATATGTGCCTAATAAAAGTACAGGTTTATTCACGGGGTTTGAAAATACCCGTGATTGAATATGCATAAAATGAATTAGGAGTTGGTAACTCTTAACAAGACGCTCCAGTTTTATTATTTGGTCTTGCTGGTTTAATTGTTTATATTGTGTCTATAGAGTTTGGATTCTCAAAATATGTATGTTATATATATACATCGCTGTCGGCGAGTTTAGTCACAAACGGTATATACATTTTATAAAGGCCCATAACTCTCTGATTCATATTTGTTTAAATATTTCCCTTTGAAAAAGGTTTAACCTGGAACTTAACCTTACCAACGATGGACATATATGCCCCGCTAGGCGGTGCTCTATTTTTTTAATCCGTGAACATTTGGTGGCTGTCTTGGATTTGGCAGCCAGATTGGAAAAACTATTAACTTGTCATTAATAAAAAAAACAGTCAGTACGTCATGTTTTGTGAATACGCCAAATTGTCAAAACGGTTAGTTTTTATAAGTTTTATTTATTTATTTTTGGCAGCCATCTTGGATTTGACAGTTATATCTCCAATCTCCACGCAGAGTTATCGTTCCTTGCACTCACAAATATCTCTGCTAACTACTAAATTACAAGATTTTGTTAAAACCTGTTAAATTGGAATATGTTTGCCTGAAACTTATTTATTTTTTGTGTAAATATAATTTTCAGAATATCTTCAGATTAGATGTTGCAAGATTTGAAATAATGCATGAAAACAATTTAGTTTTAATCGGGACTATTTTACTACAAAAAGAAAACGTACTTAGGTCTCCTCAATCGAACGCATATGTAAACATTTCAAACCGAAGCTCGATAGCAGAAAATTACTAAAAAAAAATAACTCATAGAAATAAAAATTGAAATTATTTAATATAGGTCTATATTTTATCTTTGCAGATGACGTAAAAGGATTTATTATAAACATCGTCATAACTTTTTTGAATAATCACGTGACCTTACCGTTCGCCCTACTTCCTTTTGACGTTGACAGAGTCAAATGAGGAACGAGTGTACTCTGGGTAGAGATTGTTGTATATCAATATAACCGCTGTGCAATGTTTCATGCTTACCAAACCTCACAATTCTTCCATTGCTGGACTATTTATGACACGGATGAAGAAAAGTAAGTGCTTAATATGTATATCAGACATAAAATAATGGCGTTTCCCTTGGCAACGAATAATATTCGTCAGTTGCTGAGGTTTTGCGTTCTACAGTGGAATGTGCACAGGTTGCGTAAATAAAAAAAACTACGAGGTAGCTATCGGACTGAAGTTTTTTCCGACAATGTGTTCGAAATGAGGAAGGAATTATTCTAAGCTGTTTTGATGAATACTTACGCTTTAACACGTTTCGCACAACAGTTTTTTTTCCCAACTGATCCTGAAATAAGTCAAAATCGTAATTTACCTTAGCATAAATACTAAACTAAACTCCGAACACTCATCAATAGTCTTCATACTCTCGTATAGAAGTTTCGTATGTTTAACCGTATTCCAACATTACTGAACAAATTATTTTAGGATGAGCTATTTTCAAACTTGGTGCACGTGCAACTCCAATTTTCATTAAAATGGCCGATGTTTATGAAAATTTATTGCATTTAATATCTGCATTTTACGATGTGAAAGGTGAACTTATATTCCAATTACAAGTTTTTGAGTGTAGGGATTTCCCTTTTCATGCTAAATCTGAAAGGTTTATGTAAAGGATCTGAAAAGGCACTTGATATACTTTCTTACTTTTTGCCTTTCCAAAAATCTTTCTTCTAACTTTCATATTTTTCCAATACTTTTTTCTTTTCTACCGCCACAGGGAGCACCTCCGTGGTCAAGGGATTGAATAAGTTGCCTTGTAAACCTTCTCGCCCCTCACCGTTGTGGGTTCGAATCCCACTGGAAGCTCAACTTGTAAGTCAGAAAGTGTTGATTTGTACGGATGGCTGAAGGATTACGTGGACTGTCTGCTTCCACCACAAAAAATCAACCATCATACATAGCCTAACATTGCTTAAAAATGACATTAAACACCAAACTAACAATCTACCGCCACAGTTAAGTTATGGCCAATTGTGAAAGAGATTACTTTAAGCTACAAAGACTATATTTTATCTGGTAGTTTCATTTCAACGAACATCGAACAAGTCTTATGTTTTTTAGCCAGAAATCGATATATATTATTTAGAGTTCATACAGGTAACTCTATCGATAAATATACAATTTCCGATTGCATTTCATAAAAACTAATTGCCAGGAATGGGATTTAAACCAGGATCTTAGCGAGATCGCGAGAATGCGAAATAAATCTCGCATTCTCGCCGTATTCTACAATGAAAAAAATGCGAGGATTGCAAATCAAACTTCGTGCAAACCTCGCGATTTTATTCTAACTAGATTCCGTGAATAAGTAATATTTTTCTTGTTTTCGCCCTCTGGTAAAAACGCGAGGTCTGCTAACCCAAACTTCGCGTAATTCTCGCGATTTGTATCATTGTATAATAGGCCGTGAATACTGTTGGGCCATTGCGATCTCGCGTTTTCAATTTCACGAGATTTCGAGATTGCGAAATAAATTTCGCATTCTCGTCCTGTTCTGCATTGAAAATAACGCGAAGTTTGCAAGCCAAACTTCGTACAAACCTCATTTTGACGAGATCGCGAGAATACGAAATCAATCTCGCATTCTCGCCGTATTCTACAATGAAAAAAAAACGCGAGGATTGCAATCAAACTTCGTGCAAACCTCGCGATTTTATATCAGCCTATTCTACAATGAACAAATCGCGAGAATTGCGCGATGTTTGGGTTAGCAAACTTCACGTTTTTACCAGAGAGCGAAAACAAGAATAATATTACTTATTTTTGGAATCGAGTCAGAATAAAATCGCGAGGATTGCACGAAGTTTGATTTGCAATCCTCGCGGTTTTTTCATTGTAGAATAGACCGATATTACATCGAGAGATTTGCAAACTTAGCGGGTTTTTTCATGTAGAATAGGACGAGAATGCGAAATCTCTAACCCTAAATTTCGTACATAAGGACCTTCTTACGGAATCCTGTTAGGGCCATCGCGATCTCGCGTTTTCAATTTCGCGAGATTGCGAGATTGCGAAATAAACTTCGCAATCCCGTCCTATTCTCCAAACTTCGTGCAAACCTCGCGATTTTATCACGTTTTCATTTGGACGAGATCGCGAGAATGCATTCTCGCCGTATTCTACAATAAAAAAAACGCGGGATTTGCAAATCAAACTTCGTGCAAACCTCGCGCTTTTATATCGGCCTATTGTACGACGAAAAACATATTTCTTATTCTCGTAATCTAATAAGAATAGAATTGCGAGGTTTGCACGAAGTTTGATTTGCAATCCTCGCGTTGTTTTCATTGTACAATATGCCGATATAAAATCGCAAGGTTTGCACGAAGTTTAACTGCAAATCTCGCGGTTTTTTTTCATTGTAGAATACGGCGAGAATGCGAGATTTATTTCGCATTCTCGCAATCTCGTCCAAATGAAAACGTAATAAAATCGCGAGGTTTGCACGATGTTTAGCTTGCAAACTTTGCGTTTTTTTCAAGGTAGAATAGGACGAGAATGCGAAATTTATTTCGCAATCTCGCGAAATTGAAAGCGCGAGATCGCGATGGCCCTAACAGGATGCCGTACCTTGTAAAGAATCCCTCATGATACAGCTCTGCTATCTTCCTACTTAACAAAGGTACTCTTACCGTCTGGTGTCTTTATTATATCATGAGTCATAAATTGCCCAAATTGGAAAGCCATGACTGATAGATCGCTGCTCGCTGGTGTTTCTGCTTTAGTGTACTTGTGGATATTGTTGCTGATAGTCCGAGCCGATGGAAGATTGACTTTTTTCCCCTTAATTTGTGTTGCACTATGCTTACGAGGGTTTTTCCACTTGTCTGAAAGTACAAATAAAACAGACACTAGAACATAATTCTATTCTCAGTATTGATATCTATTCATAAAAAATACTTTCCGACGTCTTGCTTTATAATTATTGTTCTCTTCTGTTCAATATATCATAAAGGATAATAAGTTGGCATGAGACCAGATCTGACGAAATAGTCTAGGTACACTTACCATTTCTGAAAAGTGAAACAAACTTTCACAGTATGACCAATGGTTCTTGAGAAGCAGGTTTTATACAAGTTTGCCTATACATATTTTTATATACTCCTTTGGACCTAAAGGGCAAGCCTATTCCCCCGCCCCGCCCCGTCCCGCCACGCCCCGCCCCCTCCACCACCACCCACCACCCACACCCCGGCCCCACTCTCCCTAAAACGATCTAAGTGCAATAACTGATATAAAAATGATAAATTGAAAAATCTTTTCCTTTGCTATTGTGTTCACACATACATGATTACTCACAATTATCGAATGCATGTTACCCATCAATACTCACGATTATCGTATGCGTCTAGTACCCCTTATTACTCACGATTACTGTATGCGTCTAGTATCTATATTAATTTTAATCACGATTATCGTATGTGCCTGCCACCCATCATTACTCACGATTATCGTATGCGACTAGTACCCATCATTACTCACGATTACTGTATCGCCTAGTATCCATCATTACTCACGATTATCGTATGTGTCTGGTACTCATCACTACTCACGATTATCGTATGCATATGGTACCAATCATTACTCATGAATATCATATTCGTCGTGTACCCATCATTACTCACGATTATCGTAGATGTCTGGTATCCATAGTTACTCATTATTATCGTATGTGTCTAGTACCCATCATTACTCATGCTTATCATATGCGTCTAATACCTATCATTACTCACGATTATCGTATGCATATGGTACCCATCATTACTCCCGATTATCGTATGCGTCTGGTACCCATCATTACTCACGATTATCGTATGTGTCTAGTACCCATCATTACTCATGATTATCGTATGCGTCTGGTACCCATCATTACTCACGATTATCGTATGTATATGGTACCCATCGTTACTTCCAAATATTGTTTGTGTCTAGTACCCATCATTTCTCCTGATTATCGTATGCGTCTGGTAGCCATCATTACTCACAATTATCGTATGCGTCGTTTACCCATCATTACTCACGATTATCGTATGCGTCTGGTACCCATCATTAATCATGATTATCGTATGCGTCTGGTACCCATCATTACTCACGATTATTGTATGCGTCTGGTATCCATCATTACTCAAAAATATCGTATGCGTCGTTTACCCATCATTACTCACGAGTGTCGTATGGGTCGTATACCGATCATAAATCCCGAGTATTTTATGTGTCTGATATCAATCATTACTCACGCTTATGTATGCGTCCATTACCTATCATTACTGACGATTATCATATGCGTCTAGTACCCATTTATACTCACGAATATTGAATGCGTCGTGTACCCATCATTACTCACGATTATCATGTGCGTCTAGTACCCATCTATACTCACGATTAACGTATGTGTCTGGTACCCCATCTATACTCACGAATAGTGAATGCGTCGTGTACCCATCATTACTCACGATCGTCGTATGTGTCTAGTACCCATCATTCACGATTATCGTATGCGTCTAGTACCCATCATTACTCACGATTATCGTATGCATATGGTACCCATCATTACTCCCGATTATCGTGTGAGTCTAGTTCTCATCATTACTCACGATTATCGTATTTGTCTGGTACTCATCATTAATCACGAATAGTGAATGCGTCGTGTACCCATCATTACTCACGACTATTGTATGTGTCTGGTACTCATCATTAATCCCGAATAGTCAATGCGTCGTGTACCCATCATTACTCACGACTATCGTATGTGTCTGTTACTCATCATTAATCACGAATAGTGAATGCGTCGTGTACCCATCATTACTCACGATTATCGTATGTGTCTGGTACTCATCATTAATCACGAATAGTCAATGCGTCGTGTACCCATCATTACTCACGATTATTGTATGCATCTGGTACCCATAATTACTCACGATTACGGTATGAATGTTACCCATCATTATTAACGATGGTCGTATGTGTCTAGTACCCATCATTAATCCGGAGTATTTTATGCGTTAAGTACCCATCATTATTCACGATTATCGTATGTGTCTGGTACCCATCATTACTCACGAATATCGTATGAGTCGTGTACCTATCATTACTCACGATTATTGTATGCATCTGGTACCAATAATTACTCACGATTACGGTATGAATGTTACCCATCATTATTAACGATGGTTGTATGTGTCTGGTACCCATCATTATTCACGATTATCGTATGTGTCTGGTACCCATAATTACTCACGAACATCGTATGTGTCTGATACCCATCATTACTCACGCTTATGTAAGCGTCCATTACCCATCATTACTCACGATTATCATATGCGTCTAGTACCCATTTATACTCACAAATATTGAATGCGTCGTGTACCCATCATTACTCACGATTATCGTATGCGTCTGGTACCCATCATTAATCATGATTATCGTATGCGTCTGGTACCCATCATTACTCACGATTATCGTATGTATATGGTTCCCATTGTTACTCCCGAATATTGTTTATGTCTAGTACCCATCATTACTCATGATTATCGTATGCGTCTGGTACCCATCTTTACTCACAATTATCGTATGCGTCAGGTACCCATCATTACGCACGACTATCGTATGCATATGGAACCCATCATTACTTCCGAATATCGTTTGTGTCTAGTACCCATCATTACTCACGATTATCGTATGCGTCTGGTACCCATCATTATTCACGATTATTGTATGCGTCTGGTATCCATCATTACTCAAAAATATCGTATGCGTCGTGTACCAATCATTACTCACGAGTGTCGTATGGGTCGTATACCTATCATTACTCCCGAGTCTTTAATGTGTCTGATATCCATCATTACTCACGATTATGTATGCGTCCATTACCCATCATTACTCACGATTATCATATGCGTCTAGTACCCATTTATACTCACGAATATTGAATGCGTCGTGTACCCATCATTACTCACGATTATCGTAGATGTCTGGTGTTCATAGTTACTCATTATTATCGTATGTGTCTAGTACCCATCATTACTCATGCTTATCGTATGCGTCTAATACCTATCATTACTCACGATTATCGTATGCATATGGTACCCATCATTACTCACGATTATCGTATGCGTCTGGTACCCATCATTACTCACGATTATCGTATGTGTCTAGTACCCATCATTACTCATTATTATCGTATGCGTCTGGTACCCATCATTACTCACGATTATCGTATGTATATGGTACCCATCGTTACTCCCGGATATTGTTTGTGTCTAGTACCCATCATTACTCCTGATTATCGTATGCGTCTGGTACCCATCATTACTCGCAATTATCGTATGCGTCAGGTACCCATCATTACGCACGACTATCGTATGCATATGGAACCCATCATTACTTCCGAATATCGTTTGTGTCTAGTACCCATCGTTACTCATGATTATCGTATGCATCTGGTACCCATCATTACTCACGATTATTGTATTCGTCTGGTTTCCATCATTTTTCAAAAATATCGTATGCGTCGCGTACCCATCATTACTCACGAGTGTCGTATGGGTCGTATACCGACCATTACTCCCGAGTATTTTATGTGTCTGATATCCATCATTACTCACGATTATGTATTCGTCCATTACCCATCATTACTCACGATTATCATATGCGTCTAGTACCCATTTATACTCACGAATATTGAATGCGTCGTGTACCCATCATTACTCACGATTATCATGTTCGTCTAGTACCCATCTATACTCACGATTAACGTATATGTCTAGAACCCCATCTATACTCACGAATAGTGAATGCGTCGTTTACCCATCATTACTCAGGATCATCGTATGTGTCTAGTACCCATCATTCACGATTATCGTATGCGTCTAGTACCCATCATTACTCACGATTATCGTATGCATATGGTACCCATCATTACTCCCGATTATCGTATGAGTCTGGTACTCATCATTACTCACGATTATCGTATGTGTCTGGTACTCATCATTGATCTCGAATAGTGAATGCGTCGTGTACCCATCATTACTCACGATTATCGTATGTGTCTGGTACTCATCTTTAATCACGAATAGTGAATGCGTCGTGTACCCATCATTACTTACGACTATCGTATGTGTCTAGTACCCATCATTACTCCGGAGTATTTATGCGTTAAGTACCCATCATTATTCACGATTATCGTATGTGTCTGGTACCCATAATTACTCACGAATATCGTGTGGGTCGTGTACCTATCATTACTCACGATTATTGTATGCATCTGGTACCCATAATTACTCACGATTACGGTATGAATGTTACCCATCATTATTAACGATGATTGTATGTGTCTGGTACTCATCATTATTCACGATTATCGTATGTGTCTGGTACCCATAATTACTCACGAACATCGTATGTGTCTGATACCCATCATTACTCACGATTATGTATGCGTCCATTACCCATCATTACTCACGATTATCATATGCGTCTAGTACCCATTTATACTCACGAATATTGAATGCGTCGTGTACCCATCATTACTCACGATTATCGACTGCATCTAGTAGCCATTTATACTCACGAATATTAAATGCGTCGTGTACCCATCAATACTCACGATTATCTTATGCGTCTAGTACCCATATATACTCACGTTTAACGTATGTGTCTAGTACCTCATCTATACTCACGAATAGTGAATGCGTCGTGTACCCATCATTACTCACGATTATCACAGGTGTCTAGTACCCATCACTCACGATTATCCTATGCGTCTAGTACCCATCATTACTCACGATTATCGTATACGTCTGGTACTCATGATTAATCACGAATAGTGAATTATTCGTGTACCCGTCATTACTCACGATTATCGTATGTGTCTAGTACCCATCATTACTCCCGAGTATTTTATGTGTCTGGTACTCATCATTAATCACGATTATCGTATGTGTCTAGTATCAATCATTACTCATGATTATTGTATGCATCTGGTACTCATAATTACCCACGATTACTGTATGGATGTAACCCATCATTATTAACGATTATTGTATGTGTCTGATACCCATCATTACTCACGATTATCGTATGCGTCTGGTAGACATCATTACTCACGATTATCGTATGCATATGGTACCCATCATTACTCCCGATTATCGTATGTGTCTAGTACCCATCATTACTCACGATTATCGTATACGTCTGGTACCCATCATTACTTACGATTACCGTATGTGTCTGGTACCCATCACCACTTACGAATATTGTATGCGTCGTGTACCCATCATTCCTAACGATTATCATATGCGTCTGATAGCCATCATTAATTATGATTATTGTATGCATCTGGTACCCATCATTACTTACGATTATCATTGCATTACTTATGATTATTGTATGCATCTGGTACCCATGATTACTTACGATTATCATAATTATGCGTCTGGTATCCATCATTACTTATTATTATTGTATGCATCTGTATCCCTTGCTACTTACGATTATCGTCTGCCTCTGGCACCCTTCATTAGTCACGATTATTGTATGCTGGTACCCATTGCTACTCACAATTATCTTATGCGTCTGGTACCATCATTACTCACGATTATCATATGCGTTGGTACCCATCATTACTCACGATTAACATAAGCGTCTGGAACCCATCGTTGATGCTGTTGCATTGCCATCCCCCATCGTGCAGTCGTGGTGTTAAACAGATTGTTGCAGCTTCCAGTTGGCAGTCCTGAACTCTTTGCCATCTACAAGCACTGTTTCGTTACAGTTCATTGTTAAAGAACAATGGCTTCACTTGGTAGTGCCCTTTGTCTGAGAGCTCTAGGTCGTGCAGTTCACGAAGAGATCGTCATCCTTACCTCCGGATCTATATCATAACACAGACATTTATATAAATATATATATCATAAAGACATACTATACATCGGTAAAACAAGTTAGTTCTATGCAATGACCGTGTTGCTCCACAACATACATATTCTAAGATTCAGATGCTCTGAAGAAGATAACATGTTTTATTTAAAGGTCCATCGCTACAATGCAACTGTCTGTAGATAAGCTGAGTTGTGTGATTGTGTGTGTGTGTGTGTGTGTGTGGTTCTAAGGTTTATAAGTCCCTCCGCCAACATACTCAATGAGCCTTAGGCTCACCGAGATGGGTACAACAGAGTCTGGGCTGTAGATAAGCTAAGTTTCTGAGTATTTTACTCATACTTTTTTACAAAAAAAACCTCAGTTTTTTAAAACTGTGAGTATCGTTACTCATCAACCTGCTACAAATACTCTAAACTTTTAAAAATGTGAGTATTATATTTGTATGTATTGTCCTGTGAAAGAGTTTGCACTGATGAAAATCTGTTCCAAGCATGTGTCTAATATTAAGGGCATATAGTGTTCCTTTTGTTTTTACTTAACTTCCATTTAATTAGAACAGTTATATATTTTAAAATGTGTTAATTCACATCCATTTTGAAAGTATAAACTATTTTAAAGAAATTGTTGAGTTTGGATAACGAGTTCCTTTTTACTCATTAAATTTGAATCTGATGAGTAAATACTCATTGTACACGCAAAGAAGTATCTACAGTTCTGCCGTAGTCATTATAGAACAATAGACTACTGTTCTATAATAACCACTGGTACCAACCATATATTAAGTTATTAACAGGACTATATTAGGTTTTATATACGCTTTCATTTGCAAATGTGGTTATATTTTTTCAAACAATCTTAAACGTTATAGTTAAGCTTATCCTTAATCCAGATACTCCTTATCATACTTTTTTGTGCATTACTTTCATCAGCCAAGTTTGAAACGACAACAGAGACTAAATAGATAGCATATATATGACTTCTTTGCATACAAGGCTGTATGAGTTGACCACTGTGTATTGGTCATTGTAATGATGATCTAAAAGTCAATACTTACGCCAAAACAAAGCATCAACCTGGGCATTAAGTCTGTCTATTTTTTGGTTAGTTTCCTCAAGTCGCCTTAACATACTCTTGCCCGGTGCGTTGAACGCTCTCATCTGCCCGGAAGAAGTCATGCCAGGCAATGGTCGCTTTAAAGATATAATGTTATTTATTAGATTTAACATAACCTTGAAGTGAAGAGCGTACAATTCAGAATAATTAAACTTCTTCTCTTCAATTTAATTAAACCTCTCTTCGATTGAATTAGACATCTCCTCAAATAATTAAAGAGAGGTTCAATTAACTGAGTTTATGTAATTTGGCGTTCCATAGCAAAAATGAGATATTGGGTCCTATAGAAACAACAGCGTCCAAACGTAATGGCATCGTAGGTCCGCCACTGTACTGCAAACAAAGAGCAATATTTAACTAATTATATAATGAAAAAGATAAAATACAACAGAAAGGGTGGTGAAGACAGGGTTACCGACATTGGAATCGGTCAGTAGGCAATAAGGCCTAGAGGTTAGCTTGAATCTATTTAAGTGTACACAATCTTCGCTAATTATCCTGTCTTCAGCGCCAAATAGACAAGACAGTGTAAACAAAACTACATCCCATCAAAAGGAATTAAAATGTCATATTATTCCAATAGTTAAAAACAAAACAAACATACAACTAGAGGTTTGTTTAAGTATAAAAAAAGTGTCTCCAACTGGGGAAAATGCCATAAATCCGCAAAAAAATCATTTCACGTGGAACACAAAGGATAAATGCGCAACTAGGCTTGGTACTGAACATCCTTGCCAAGTTTCGTCGAATTCCGGCTAGGATTCCAGGGAGAACTAGTCTGGAGCAATAGTGTGTATTAAAACCTTTAAAAGGGCCATAACGACAAAAAGTTCCCCGGCCATAGTTTTGTTTCATGAAATGTTTATGTTTATTCTAAATCGAAATCAAGACAGCAACATTTATCATATACTTCCCTAGAAATTATGTTGTTTTTGAAAATACGATCAACTAGATCCTAGCTAGTCATATTAAATCAGGATTTCGTTGGCATGCAGGGCAATAAAAGCTTTATCACACGCATGAAATACAGGATCGAGAATATTCCATTCTGGGATTGATTCTAATATTTGTCATTGAAAACACCTCTCTAGTAAAGTTCTAAGAGAAGACATTTAACTGAAAGTTCATCTTCTACCCTTCTTAGAACATAGTTAAAAATTCTTTCTTCTCGTGGGAATTTATTGTATCTCCAATACAGTTTCAATTTTTAGCTTTAATGGGCCGATATTTTCAGTTTCGTTTAGGTATGAAACCACTAATTATTTTCCCATTGGACACCATGTAAAGTGTCACATATTAATGATTTGCTGCAAATTCACGCAAGTATGAATAATGCAGCAGTGTATCTGTTCATAAAGAAAACTTTTCCACTTGAAAAATCACCAGAAAAGGTGGCTCACAAGACATGTAGAGAAAGATTTTTTACTAAAAAGATCACGGGTACGCTGTTTCTCATTGATTGACTGTTTTCATTGTCACAAAGTGTAAGCAAAGAGTCGAAATTTCGAAAAATGATTCATCTGTGATCCAGTAAAACCTATAATACGCTTCTATACATACAACCACAAATCGAATAGAAATTGGCAGTTTTCCCTCACTAATAATTGCCATTTCCATCGAAAAAGATGGAAGGGGGATTACCTTTTTATATAGGAACTACATTCAACTACAACCTGGAGGCTTACATGTAACAAGAGATGTTCGTAAAACATATATCCCCCCCCCCCCCCCCCCCCCCCCCCCCCTTCAACATCCATGACACAAACATACTGCCTAAGTTTTGAGTGCCAGCTGTTTTTGAGTCATGGAAGCCAAGCAATTTTTGATTAGGTTTTCACATATACATAGTGTATCATTGGCAGTTATCCCTTATATATAGTATGTAGGTTTTTTACCTTTAGCTTTATTTTACCTTTAGCTTTAGCTAAAAAAAAAAAAGTTTTAAAAAATAACAAGCAATTTATAGTGATTTTTCTTTACAAGTTTTGTTACCATGGCAAACCATCATTCTTATGCTATGCGAATCTACCCAAAGGGGGAGGTGTAAACAACACCATGAGACAAACATTCTTGCCAAGTTTGGCATATGTAGGTGGCAGCTGTTC
>JAWPHD010021176.1:0-29110 GCA_037043455.1 Cyrtodaria siliqua | reverse complement strand
AGTAAGAACTGAATATAAATGTGTAAGGAACTGAACTATATATTGTAAGAACTGAATATATATGTGTAAGAACTGAATATATATGAGTAAGAACTGAATATATATGTGTAAGAACTGAATATATATGTGTAAGAACTGAATATATATGTGTAAGAACTGAATATATATGAGTAAGAACTGAATATATATGTGTAAGAACTAAATATATATGTGTAAGAACTGAATATGTATATGTAAGAACTGAATATATATGTGTAAGAACTGAAATATATATATGTGTAAGAACTGAATATATATGCGTAAGAACTGAATATATATGTGTAAGAACTGAATATATATGCGTAAGAACTGAATATATGCGTCAGAACTGAATATATATGCGTAAGAACGGAATATATATTTGTAAGAATTGAATATATATGTGTAAGAACTGAATATATATGTGTAATAACTGAATATATATGTGTAAGAACGAAATATATATGTGTAAGAACTGAATATATATGTGTAAGAACTGAATATATATGTGTAAGAACTGAATATATATGTGTAAGAACGGAATATATATGCGTAAGAACGGAATATATATGAGTAAGAACTGCAAATATATGTGTAAGAACTGAATATATATGTGTAAGAACTGAATATATATGTGTAAGAACGGAATATATATGTGTAAGAACTGAATATATATGTGTAAGAACTGAATATATATGTGTAAGAACTGAATATATATGTGTAAGAACTGAATATATATGCGTAAGAACGGAATATATATGTGTAAGAACTGAATATATATGTGTAGGAACTGAATATATATGCGTAAGAACTGAATATATTCGTAAGAACGGAATATATATGCGTAAGAACGGAATATATATTTGTAAGAACTGAATATATATGTGTAAGAACTGAATATTTATATGTAAGAACTGAATATATATGTGTAAGAACGGAATATATATGTGTAAGAACTGAATATATATGCGTAAGAACGGAATATATGTGCGTATCAACGGAATATATATGCGTAAGAACGAAATATATATGCGTAAGAACTGAATATATATGTGTAAGAACTGAATATATATGTGTAAGAACTGAATATATATGTGTAAGAACTGAATATATATGTGTAAAAACGAAATATATATGTGTAAGAACTGAATATATATGTGTAAGAACTGAATATATATGTGTAAAAACGAAATATATATGTGTAAGAACTGAATATATATGCATAAGAACTGAATATATATGTGTAAGAACTGAATATATATGTGTAAGAACTGAATATATATGTGTAAGAACTGAATATATATGTGTAAGAACTGAATATATATGTGTAAGAACTGAATATATGTGTAAGAACTGAATATATATGTGTAAAAACGGAATATATATGTGTAAGAACTGAATATATATGTGTAAGAACTGAATATATATGTGTAAGTTCTGAATATATTTGTGTAGTAACTGAATATATATGTGTAAGAACTGAATATATATGTGTAAGAACTGAATATATATGTGCAAGAACGGAGTATATATCCGTAAGAACTGAATATATGCGTAAGAACTGAATATATGCGTAAGAACGGAATATATATGCGTAAGAACGGAATATATATGGGTAAGAAATGAATATATATGTGTAAGAACTGAATATATATGTGTAAGAACTGAATATATATGTGTAAGAACTGAATATATATGCGTAAGAACGGAATATATATCAGTAAGAACTGAAAATATATGTGTAAGAACTGAATATATATGTGTAAGAACTGAATATATATGTGTAAGAACTGAATATATATGCGTAAGAACGGAATATATGTGTAAGAACTGAATATATATGTGTACGAACTGAATATATATGTGTAAGAACTGAATATATATGTGTAAGAACGAAATATATATGTGTAAGAACTGAATATATATGCGTAAGAACTGAATATATATGTGTAAGAACTGAATATATATGTGTAAGAACTGAATATATATGTGTAAGAACTGAATATATATGAGTAAGAACTGAATATATATGTGTAAGAACTAAATATATATGTGTAAGAACTGAATATGTATATGTAAGAACTGAATATATATGTGTAAGAACTGAATATATATGCGTAAGAACGGAATATATATGTGTAAGAACTGAATATATATGTGTAAGAACGTAATATATATGCGTAAGAATGGAATATATATGTGTAAGAACTGAATATATATGCGTAAGAACTGAATATATATGTGTAAGAACTGAATATATATGCGTAAGAACTGAATATATGCGCCAGAACTGAATATATATGCGTAAGAACGGAATATATATTTGTAAGAACAGAACTGAATATATATGTGTAAGAACTGAATATATATGTGTAATAACTGAATATATATGTGTAAGAACTGAATATATATGTGTAAGAACTGAATATATATGTGCAAGAACGGAGTATATATGCGTCAGAACTGAATATATGCGTAAGAACTGAATATATGCGTAAAAACGGAATATATATGTGTAAGAACTGAATATATATGCGTAAGAACGGAATATATATGTGTAAGAACTGAACATATATGTGTAAGAACGGAATATATATGCGTAAGAATGGAATATATATGTGTAAGAACTGAATATATATGCGTAAGAACTGAATATATATGTGTAAGAACTGAATATATATGCGTAAGCACTGAATATATGCGTAAGAACTGAATATATATGCGTAAGAACGGAATATATATTTGTAAGAACTGAATATATATGTGTAAGAACTGAATATATATGTGTAAGAACTGAATATATATTTGTAAGAACTGAATATATATGTGTAAGAACTGAATATATATGTGTAAGAACTGTATATATATGCGTAAGAACGGAATATATGTGTAAGAACTGAATATATATGTGTACGAACTGAATATATATGTGTAAGAACTGAATATATATGTGTAAGAACGAAATATATATGTGTAAGAACTGAATATATATGCGTAAGAACTGAATATATATGTGTAAGAACTGAATATATATGTGTAAGAACTGAATATATATGTGTAAGAACTGAATATATATGAGTAAGAACTGAATATGTATGTGTAAGACCTAAATATATATGTGTAAGAACTGAATATGTATCTGTAAGAACTGAATATATATGTGTAAGAACTGAATATATATGCGTAAGAACGGAATATATATGTGTAAGAACTGAATATATATGTGTAAGAACGGAATATATATGCATAAGAATGGAATATATATGTGTAAGAACTGAATATATATGCGTAAGAACTGAATATATATGTGTAAGAACTGAATATATATGCGTAATAACTGAATAAATGCTTCAGAACTGAATATATATGCGTAAGAACGGAATATATATTTGTAAGAACTGAATATATATGTGTAAGAACTGAATATATATGTGTTATAACTGAATATATATGTGTAAGAACTGAATATATATGTGTAAGAACTGAATATATATGTGCAAGAACGGAGTATATATGCGTCAGAACTGAATATATGCGTAAGAAGCGAATATATGCGTAAAAACGGAATATATATGTGTAAGAACTGAACATATATGTGTAAGAACGGAATATATATGCGTAAGAATGGAATATATATGTGTAAGAACTGAATATATATGCGTAAGAACTGAATATATATGTGTAAGAACTGAATATATATGCGTAAGCACTGAATATATGCGTAAGAACTGAATATATATGAGTAAGAACGGAATATATATTTGTAAGAACTGAATATATATGTGTAAGAACTGAATATATATGTGTAAGAACTGAATATATATTTGTAAGAACTCAATATATATGTGTAAGAACTGAATATATATGTGTAAGAACTGAATATATATGTGTAAGAACGGAGTATATATGCGTAAGAACTAAATATATGCGTCAGAACTGAATATATGAGTAAAACCGGAATATATATGCGTAAGAACGGAATATATATGCGTAAGAACGGAATATATATGGGTAAGAACTGAATATATATGTGTAAGAACTGAATATATATGTGTAAGAACTTAATATGTATGTGTAAGAACGGAATATATATGCGTAAGAACGGGATATATGAGAAAGAACTGAAAATATATGTGTAAGAACTGAATATATATGTGTAAGAACTGAATATATATGCGTAAGAACGGAATATATATGTGTAAGAACTGAACATATATGTGTAAGAATTGAATATATATGTGTAAGAACTGAATATATATGTGTAAGAACTGATTATATATGTGTAAGAACTGAATATATAGTGTAAGAACTGCATATATATGTGTAAGAACTTAATATATATGTGTATGAACGGAATATATATGTGTAAGAACTGAATATATATGCGTAATAACGGAATATATGTGCGTAAGAACGGAATATATATGCGTAAGAACGGAATATATATGCGTAAGAACTGAATATTTATGTGTAAGAACTGAATATATATGTGTAAGAGCTGAATATATATGTGTAAGAACTGAATATATATGTGTAAGAACTGAATATATATATGTGTAAGATATGAATATATATGCGTAAGAACGGAATATATATGTGTAAGTACTGAATATATATGCGTAATAACTGAATATATGCGTAAGAACTGAATATATATGCGTATGAACGGAATATATGTGTGTAAGAACGGAATATATATGTGTAAGAACGAAATATATATGTGTAAAAACTGAATATATATGTGTAAGAACTTAATATATGTGTGTAAGAGCTGAATATATATGTGTTAGAACTGAATATATATGTGTAAGAACTGAATATATATGTGTAAGAACTGAATATATATATGTGTAAGAACTGAATATATATGCGTAAGAACGGAATGTATATGTGTAAGAACTGAATATATATGTGTAAGAACGGAATATATATGCGTAAGAATGGAATATATATGTGTAAGTACTGAATATATATGCGTAAGAACTGAATATATATGTGTAAGAACTGAATATATATGCGTAATAACTGAATATATGCGTAAGAACTGAATATATATGCGTATGAACGGATTATATGTACGTAAGAACGGAATATATATGCGTAAGAACGGAATATATATGCGTAAGAACTGAATATATATGTGTAAGAACTGAATATATATGTGTAAGAACTGAATATATATGTGTAAGAACGAAATATATATGAGTAAGAACTGAATATATATGCGTAAGAACTGAATATATATGTGTAAGAACTGAAAATATATGTGTAAGAACTGAATATATATGTGTAAGAACTAAATATATATGTGTAAGAACTGAATAGATATATGTAAGAACTGAATATATATGTGTAAGAACTGAATATATATACGTAAGAACGGAATATATATGAGTAAGAACTGAAAATATATGTGTAAGAACTGAATATATATGTGTAAGAACTGAAAATATATGTGTAAGAACTGAATATATATGCGTAAGAACGGAATATATATGTTTAAGAACTGAATATATATGTGTATTAACTGAATATATATGTGTAAGAACTGAATATATATGTGTAAGAACTGAATATATATGCGTAAGAACTGAATATATATGTGTAAGAACTGAATATATATGTGTAAGAACTGAATATATATGTGTAAGAACGGAGTATATATGCGTAAGAACTGAATATATGCGTCAGAACTGAATATATGAGTAAAAACGGAATATATATGCGTAAGAACGGAATATATATGCGTAAGAACGGAATATATATGGGTAAGAACTGAATATATATGTGTAAGAACTGAATATATATGTGTAAGAACTTAATATGTATGTGTAAGAACGGAATATATATGCGTAAGAACGGGATATATGAGAAAGAACTGAAAATATATGTGTAAGAACTGAATATATATGTGTAAGAACTGAATATATATGCGTAAGAACGGAATATATATGTGTAAGAACTGAATATATATGTGTAAGAACTGAATATATATGTGTAAGAACTGAATATATATGTGTAAGAACTGATTATATATGTGTAAGAACTGAAAATATAGTGTAAGAACTGCATATATATGTGTAAGAACTTAATATATATGTGTATGAACGGAATATATATGTGTAAGAACTGAATATATATGCGTAATAACGGAATATATGTGCGTAAGAACGGAATATATATGCGTAAGAACGGAATATATATGCGTAAGAACTGAATATTTATGTGTAAGAACTGAATATATATGTGTAAGAGCTGAATATATATGTGTAAGAACTGAATATATATGTGTAAGAACTGAATATATATATGTGTAAGATATGAATATATATGCGTAAGAACGGAATATATATGTGTAAGTACTGAATATATATGCGTAAGAACGGAATATATATGTGTAAGAACTGAATATATATGTGTAAGAACTGAATATATATGTGTAAGAACTGAATATATATGTGTAAGAACTGATTATATATGTGTAAGAACTGAAAATATAGTGTAAGAACTGCATATATATGTGTAAGAACTTAATATATATGTGTATGAACGGAATATATATGTGTAAGAACTGAATATATATGCGTAATAACGGAATATATGTGCGTAAGAACGGAATATATATGCGTAAGAACGGAATATATATGCGTAAGAACTGAATATTTATGTGTAAGAACTGAATATATATGTGTAAGAGCTGAATATATATGCGTAAGAACTGAATATTTATGTGTAAGAACTGAATATATATGTGTAAGAGCTGAATATATATGTGTAAGAACTGAATTTATATGTTTAAGAACTGAATATATATATGTGTAAGATATGAATATATATGCGTAAGAACGGAATATATATGTGTAAGTACTGAATATATATGCGTAATAACTGAATATATGCGTAAGAACTGAATATATATGCGTATGAACGGATTATATGTACGTAAGAACGGAATATATATGCGTAAGAACGGAATATATATGCGTAAGAACTGAATATATATGTGTAAGAACTGAATATATATGTGTAAGAACTGAATATATATGTGTAAGAACGAAATATATATGAGTAAGAACTGAATATATATGCGTAAGAACTGAATATATATGTGTAAGAACTGAAAATATATGTGTAAGAACTGAATATATATGTGTAAGAACTAAATATATATGTGTAAGAACTGAATAGATATATGTAAGAACTGAATATATATGTGTAAGAACTGAATATATATACGTAAGAACGGAATATATATGAGTAAGAACTGAAAATATATGTGTAAGAACTGAATATATATGTGTAAGAACTGAAAATATATGTGTAAGAACTGAATATATATGCGTAAGAACGGAATATATATGTTTAAGAACTGAATATATATGTGTATTAACTGAATATATATGTGTAAGAACTGAATATATATGTGTAAGAACTGAATATATATGCGTAAGAACTGAATATATATGTGTAAGAACTGAATATATATGTGTAAGAACTGAATATATATGTGTAAGAACGGAGTATATATGCGTAAGAACTGAATATATGCGTCAGAACTGAATATATGAGTAAAAACGGAATATATATGCGTAAGAACGGAATATATATGCGTAAGAACGGAATATATATGGGTAAGAACTGAATATATATGTGTAAGAACTGAATATATATGTGTAAGAACTTAATATGTATGTGTAAGAACGGAATATATATGCGTAAGAACGGGATATATGAGAAAGAACTGAAAATATATGTGTAAGAACTGAATATATATGTGTAAGAACTGAATATATATGCGTAAGAACGGAATATATATGTGTAAGAACTGAATATATATGTGTAAGAACTGAATATATATGTGTAAGAACTGAATATATATGTGTAAGAACTGATTATATATGTGTAAGAACTGAAAATATAGTGTAAGAACTGCATATATATGTGTAAGAACTTAATATATATGTGTATGAACGGAATATATATGTGTAAGAACTGAATATATATGCGTAATAACGGAATATATGTGCGTAAGAACGGAATATATATGCGTAAGAACGGAATATATATGCGTAAGAACTGAATATTTATGTGTAAGAACTGAATATATATGTGTAAGAGCTGAATATATATGTGTAAGAACTGAATATATATGTGTAAGAACTGAATATATATATGTGTAAGATATGAATATATATGCGTAAGAACGGAATATATATGTGTAAGTACTGAATATATATGCGTAATAACTGAATATATGCGTAAGAACTGAATATATATGCGTATGAACGGAATATATGTGTGTAAGAACGGAATATATATGATTGCAAGTTTAATTTTTTTTTATAAGTTATCAAAATTATAAAATGTTTCTTTAATACAAAACAAATTTGTTGATTTGTTATCAAAATTACATTTAATTAACAATTTTCTGACCTTGAATACAAAGGTGGTGGATCGTACTCATACACATTACTAAAACAATTTATTACACACTTTTTAGACTTTTTTGTAAGGTTGCCATTGCTTCTTTTCTTCCCTGCTCCACTAGTTCTTTTTTTTGAGCTTCACTTATTTTAGCCTTTTTCTGTTTGGTGTCTTCTTTTAAACTATAATATTTATCTAACTCATCTAAAATCATCTTAAACTCTTGATCAGATATTTGTGCATCACTCAACGCTTTTGATATTAACTGCTTTATACTATTTAACTTAGCCTCTGCCAAAGTTTTTATTTCATGATGTTTTTGAGCTTTTACATTAAGCTTGCGTCTGATAAAATTAACACAAACACCTGTAGCTCCACATATTATTGCTGCTATTTCCAAAGGTAACAAAACTGGAATAACAAATCCAATCCCAGCCATAATAACACCTGCTGATATCAAGGTAGTGTCAATTCCATCTGTAATATTAATACCACGTTTATATTTTTTATAAAGTGACTGACGTATATCTCGTTCTGTTATTAACTTTTTTTCAATTTCTGAAATCTTTTGTAATCAATAATTTT
Source organism: Cyrtodaria siliqua (assembly GCA_037043455.1). NCBI lineage: Eukaryota > Metazoa > Mollusca > Bivalvia > Adapedonta > Hiatellidae > Cyrtodaria > Cyrtodaria siliqua. The sequence continues at coordinate 20,083 of JAWPHD010021176.1, read as the reverse complement.
GTCCGTTTTCCACTGAATTTTCCACTGACAAATCAGGATATATACTTGGTGCTGTCGGTTGCTTTGGCATTTTTTTATTAATCAATAAAAAATTAAATTAATTCAATTAATAATGATGCCACCGTATTTACAGCTGTAGCGTTAGCAACCTTGCATACAAAGTTAACAACAGAACCAGCAAAAAACTTTAAAGGTTCATCAAAGTTATCATGATTGCGTGGAATGATGTGAAGCGTTATACCATAATTTGGTTGTTCAACACCATTGACAGAAACTATTACAGTTACGTCACCAACTAATCGGTCACTTGCTAAACCTATTCCCATAATCCGTCCACGGCGTGTCATTACATGCCCCACATTTGATTCTGCTCCACCGTTACCAAATGAGAGTATTCTATTTAACACAAGTGGGCCCTTAGCCTCCGCAAATATTGTTATAATCCCATATTTAAGATTTTCAACTCTATCTTTCAAATGATTAAACTGGTCAACAAAAGGCACAACTTGCCTAGATAAATCTTTAACATCATTTATCAAAGCCTCTAAGTCTTCTGTTTTTTTAGGTCTTGTTGGTCCATATATACTCATTGTTTTTTTTTTATAAAAATATATTTTTTAAATAATTTCTAAAACACAACTCATACGCAAACCGTGATTATTTATTTTATTGCCAAACTCATCTCTAACTTCTATTTTCAATTCAGTAATTGCACCATTCATAAGACAGTGATATTCAGGATAAAAACTTGTATATACTATATCTCCAAACTCCTTATTTACTACAGGCACAACCCCTATAATAGTGCTTGGCTTACCATTGAAATAATTACTACTCGTATTAACTTGTTCCAGATGAACATATAGCTGTTTATAAGGACCTAAATGAATTGGGTAATCGCCTATATTAGTACCTGTCAACCATTTTCTGTCCTTGAATCCCAGCATATATGAAAGACCGATTGACATTCGTGTCTCTATTGGCGTATGTATAATGCTTAAGCCATTTTGGACAATATTATCCAGAATAATCTTTTCATTTAGCCTTTTAAAATCTTTTACCAAGTCTTGAAAGTTATAGAGTCCACCTGGTAAATGTTCTGTTTTATCTGGGTTTCGTGTCTTTATGACTTCATGAATAATATTATACCAACCAATAGTGTATGTAAAACTTTTTAATCCAACGCGCTTAGTTCCATCTCTATTATCGATATACTGTTGTAAATTAATAGAGTTGTCTATGTTTGAAATTGTATGAAACATTTTTTTTAATATATAAATATAAAAACACAAATAAAAATGATTTCTAAAGAATTCAAATATAACTCAGATGCTCAATATTTAAATACTTTCAGCAAAAAAGTGATAGATATAATAAATCAAAACATAGTCATTACATCAGACGGTAAAGACTTTAAAGCATCATTTCCAAATGTCTTTGAAAAATACAAACTTTCATACGTCAAATCAGATGCTATAGTCAAACGCTGGGGAACAGATTGGATGTTATTTTGGCAGAACCAGTTGACTTTTGCCATTTGGTGCGCGACCACTGGATGTGGTATTGATTTCAACAACCATCTAAAAGCTGATGCCTTGGTGGGTTCGTTATTTCGATTTCATGTCTATTACCAAGTGAGAAGAATATTATTTGAGATGAGTGTAGCAATGCCGCAAGACTCAAATTGGAATGCGTTTAATAACACATATAACCGAAACGCGTACGAAAGAATATGCAAGGAGTTTAACGTTGACTTATATTCAGACTGGAGACAGAAACAAAGCTATAATCATGGTCTAGGAACAATTTATAATTACTGGACACATATTGGTTATCATCCTTTGGAAAATACTGTATACGACAACAAAACGATGAGTTTTATAGTCTATGAGAGTGATAAAACATACCACATTGATTACATTGCACAAGGCTCTGAGGCTGACAATAGTTGGTCTACTTTTATACTAGATTGTTCATCTGGATTTACAAGAGCTGGGGTAGAAAGAATCAATGACAGCATAAGAACATACTGCTGGGCAATCCTTGGCTCACAATCACAAACAAGAACAGATATACTTGGAACTGGAACAGCATTTGATGCACAGAAACAATTTTTAGCAAATGTAGAGGACGCAATAAATAGCCCCATCGACTTGCCCAGTCAAATTTCAAGATATGAAAACACCCTAAAATATGCAAGAAGTAAAGTAAATTTTGTCTATGGAAGTGGATTGTACATGTCTCCGAGTGACATGGAGTTGAGAATTGGAACAATACAAGACTACAATAATGAAATTGTAATAGCAACCAATGCACAAGCATTAGGATTGAATAATGATGTAAATGTAAAACCAGTGCCACCAAAAAATATTCAACCTTTTCAAGGCACCACAACAAAGAAATTTTTACCGGAACATTCTGACTTTGATAAATCATCAATACATAAAACTGTGGAACATAACCCACCAGAAATACAAAAAATAGCGATTGAACACGAAGATAACAAAACAACTATAATTGTTGGTACTATAGTAATAGGTCTTGCTGCATTACTTATTTATGAGATTTACTAAACCACTCTTTGGCTGCCACATATAAAAACCCGGAAACAAACACAAGCAAAGCCCATAGATTGTTACCAAGCCAATTAATAACATTACCTGTTGCAGATAAAAGCCATGATACTATTGCACCAATAACTCCTGGAAGTGCTGCAGCAGCTTTACCAGCTAGGTTGGCAAGAAGTTTACCAAGATTAAATAGTGTTTTTTTTATCCAATCTTTTACACTTGATGGATCAGGTTTTGGAGTTGGAGTTGGAGTTGGAGCAGCACTTGATGTGGGAATAATAGAATTAATTATCACCCCAAGAATCATACCAAATGCAGTTAAAATACTAACAATAGTAATACCTTGCTCCCTAAACAAGGTTTTAATTTTCTCACCAAGAGTTGTATCCTCCTTTAACATTTTGTTTATTGTCTCTTTTATCCTGCTTACTTGGTTACGAAAAGCTTCTCTGTTTTCATTAATGACATCCATTCTTGCACCTCTTTCATTTTCAAGGTCTTTGATGCGATCACTAATTCTTTTTATCTGGAATTCATCATTATCAGTCTTAGCTTGTTCTAACTTTTGTTTTTCTCTTGTTATGTCTTTATCAAGTTGTGTGAGTTTTGCCACGTTATTGGTAAGTTCTTCCTTGACAGTTGTCATCGCTTTTACTATTCCATCCATTTCACGCTTGTCTATATTTGTTTGTGTTGAAACATCAGGACGCTCAATCACATCCCAGTCATACAATGATGTCTCTATGTTATCCAGTGATGCGTTTATGCTATCTATATCACGTGATAAATCTTGTAATGGAATAGCATCCACATTATCTGGTATATCGTTTATTGTGCTCTCCAACTCTTGCAACTTTTGTCTAAATTTTTGTGATACTTTTGTTTTACTGTCATACTCCGGCAAATTCAAAAATTGTCTTATCGCCCTTGTTCCCCCAGAGCCAATAATCCTGTTATATTCATTTGCCAAAGAACCAAGAGCAAGAAATGTAAAATAGCCTTGCCTGGCAGTTATTCTTATTTCTTTATCACCAACAATCCAGTATAATGTTTTACCATCATCTGATACTTTAAACTGGTCATAATCCATTTTGTCCGGTGCCGGTTTATATCGTTTTTCTATTTCATCATAAAAGGATTTTACAAGATTTTTCTTGTATGCTTCAAGTTCGGATTCTTTCAACTCCCCACGAAGTTCAGCAATATGGTCGCTTTGATTAAGAAGACTTCTTAGAACAGGCTCATCAGGCACCATCGGTGCATCATCATCATCAAAATCATAATATTCATCATAATCATCTGGATCGAACGCAGGATTTTCAAATCCTCCTTCAGCCATTGTTTATTTTATTTAATTTTAAAAAATATATTTAAAAAATAAAAACAATGTCGGCTTACGGAAACAAACTCAGCCCTCATAGAAAACTAAGAGAACCTCATGGTGCCAAAGGCATCTGCACAAGTGTAGTAATAACTAATAATCCATCAACAATAGACCAAAACCAGCAACTGCTTGTGAGATTTCCAAATCTAAGAACTAATGATGTGATAGTTCCAAGTACTGCTCGTCTTGCCTTTGAAATAGAACTTAAAAGCAGAACAGACGCCAACGCTACTTTATTTCAAAATCTGGGTAGAACAATTGTGAAAAAAATGACAATAAGAATAAGTGGTAACGAAGTCATGTCAATAGATGACAGTGATATATATCATTGCTACGTAGATTTATGGAAAAGCCCTACTGAACGACAAAACACAGCTTACCAAGGTATTGGTAAAGCAAACATGTTAAAACATAGAGTTAGCGCGGGAGATGCTTCCTCAGACACTAAAGATGAAGCTATAGCAGCAGCTTATGGAAATAGATTTTGTATTCCACTGGACTTTGAAATGTTAGAAAGTCATATGCCATTTTATCAAGCGGGGCTTGGTGATAGGTTAGAATATGAATTAACGTTTAACGATTATAACAAAGTTATCAAAAGCGCTGATGCTGATGCATCTTATGTAATAAAAAATATCTGCTTGGAATTTGATACGGTTAGTGATGTTGAATTATCCAGACAAATAAGACAGCAAATCAATGGTAAGATGTCATTTATGTATGATCGTATCTTGCGACATAGAAAAATAATAGCAAACTAATCTGATACTCTTTGGAACATCAACATTAATGTACCAGCACGGAGCATGAAAGGTATTTTAATGCTGTTTGAAGACCCAGAAAGAACAGACACAGAAACCTATTACAACCCAAAGATTGAAAAGGTTGAAATGACAATAGAGGGAGTACCAAATCAGTTGTATAGTCAGGGCATGAAGGCATATCAACATTGGGATGAAATCAACAAATATTTTGCCTTAACATCAAAAAGAAACAAAGAGACAGAAATATTAGCGAGGGACTTAAACTTTACCAGTGTTTCTCTTGAGACTTATTTGACAAAATCATATGCTTTGTGGCTTGACCTTAGAACATGTAATGACAATTTATTACACGGCAGTGGAAGAAGAATAGAAAACGGCAGTGAAGGCATAACGATATTAATAAATAAAAAAGCAGATGCAGATCAAACTTTAAATATTTATCTATATATAATACAAGATGCGCAAATCAATTTCGAAGATGGAAGATTCAAAGAAGCAGGATACTAGTTTGCAAGAAAAATATCCTAAATATTCACACAGTGCCATTATTTGTGGTCAGACAGGCTGTGGTAAAACAGAGTTTGTTCTTGACATACTTGAAAAAGAGTATGTTGGAGTTTTTGAACATATAATTATATTGTGTCCAACCATAAAGTGGAACGAGGCTTATAAAAATAGATCCTGGATAGGAGATGTAAGACACCCAAAAGATAAAAAAATAACAATTGTCAATCCTGTTAGTAAAGACGGAAATGAAAAGCTACAAGAACTATTGCGTTCATGTTTCGAAAAATATGCTGGCCAGCCCACATTATACATTATTGACGATTGCTCAGCCACAAAAGAATTAACAAAGAAAAAAGATATGTTATCAGAGTTAGCATTTTCTGGTCGTCACGCCAAACAATCAGTGTGGGTTATTTCACAGAGATATAATTCTGTATTGAAAGATTTGAGAGAGCAAGCAAAATGGTTGTGTATGTTTTACACCAAAGACAGAGATAGTTTTGAAAATTTTTTGAGAGAGAATGATGTTATTCCAACGTTGGAGGAGAGAACCAGAATAAGAAAAGCTTTAGCTAAGACTAAATATTCGAAGTTAATTTTGAGGACTGACCAACCAACTGGTTATTGGGTTGAATAATTTTTTTAAAAATACAATATAGAGTTTCCAATATAACCCATACACTCAATGCACTAGTCAATATCGGTACAAAATCACTACTCATGTTTTGTGGGTCTTGTAAAACATACTCTCTCGGCTCACATATAAAATATTCTACGTCATCCTTTGTCACAGAAATTACAGGCGTTTCCTGTGCACCTTTTTCGTACGTTTGTAAAAACTTACTTTCTGAAACACATATACAACATTTTACGTCATCTCTTGTCATAACATCCAGTGCTATTTTATTTTTGTTATAATCACTATTCTCACCGTCTGTTATTTTCAAATCCATTTTTTCTTATATAATATTTTTTTTATTATTACAAAATATATTTTTTTACAACTGTTGCTAATAGTAATACAAACAGCAAAGTAGCAATGTTAATAGCAATACTGACCATGAATATAGTATTGCTAATAGCATTGCTCATAGCAAAGTAGCAATGTTAATAGCAATGCTTGCAGCAAATTAATAATGTTAATAGAAAAAATAACAATGTTAATAAAAATGCTATTAACAATACTAACAATTACTAGTTGCATGAATATCGCAGCTAGTTGTTTTGTATTTTATATTTATTTCAAGATAAAAAATAAGATTAATAATATAAAAATGAATGCGGAAGAACTATTACAAAATATATCGGAACAGACGGAACCAGATGAATCAAAGCAACAAGAAACAAAAAAAGAAAGATTATCATCCATAGTGGCTGGCGGTGGTAGTCGTCAATATTTGGGTAAGGACATACAACTCACAAACATAGATGGCATGCAACCAGATGAAATTAACAAACTTTACTGCAGATATGAAGCAAGGCTTGGGGCAAGCATGACTAAGACTTTAGGCAATTCTTTTATTAACTTGTATGTGATGGGAGTATCAAAATATTTTAATGTAACCAATCCACCAAAGCTGATAGAAGATTTGGAGGAAGACCCATTTATTAATCATGCTTTGACAAGCGCTTGTTGTGAGTTGTATTACAGGTATGGAATGTGCTTAGCACCATTTACAGCAATACTGACAACTGTTAGACATATTGATTTTAATAAAAATAAAAATACAGATAATATAAATGGAGAACCAAGAGAGTGAAGTTATACCTGTTGTTACACAACCTGTTGTTACACAACCTGTTGAACAACAAAAAGTAAAAAATCCAAAAAGAATAGAAGCTGGAAAAAAAGGAGCAGCGGCAAAAAAGGCAAAGCGTTTGCTTCAAGATGTTACAAATCAAAATGCTGCAAAGCAAGATGCTGCAAATCAAATAACAAAAATAACAATAGGTGAAGAAGAACCAGAAAAAATCAAAATAAACGTATACAAAAATTATATTCCACCGTGTCTGGTTTTATTAGGCATTGCTGGGTTGGGTTTGTATATTTATAACAAGAAATCTGCTACGCAGCCTGTAGCTGTGCAACCTGTTCATGTTGCACCAAAAGACCCGTTTGATTTTTAATAATTTATTTTAAAAAAATAATCATATAAAAAAAATGGCAGCAAGTATTGACGGAAAACAAATTGTAAATATGATGTATCACGCTGGAGTGGAAACACTTTTAACTATTGGATATTCTGAAATTGGCAGAAAACTACTAAAAAGACCAGCACCTAACGTGGATTTTAATATAGAAAATGTTGGGATGCTGTCTGTGGATATAATGTTAGCAATGGCTACAAAGGATATGCTGATTAAGCAAGGTATTATTCCTGCGGATATTATGAAATAATTTTAAAAAATATATATATAAAAAAAAATGGCAAGTGCAGTAGCAATGATGATAGGTGGCGCATTAACAAATGCATTGGCGTTTAGCGGTTCAAATTATTTCTTTTCAAAAATGGGAAGTCATTCAGATGAGGAAAGACAAAGGCATGACAAAGCAGTGGAACAATTAAACGCAGCACAAGTGGAGTGGAATAAAAAAAGAACAGAGAGATTAGATTTTATTAATAAACAACTACAAAAAGAACATCATGCAAAGCAGACTTTTGATGATGTAGACCAAGCTATGAAACAGTATTATTACATAACTGGTAAACATTTGCTTTTGGAACCGGAGCCCAAGTTGAGTGATTTTTATACACCATCTCCGGATCAACAGAATAGAGAAATTACGTTTATTGTGGTGGGCATGGCTGCAACTGGATTTGTGGCGTATAAATTGAGTTCATAAAAAAAAATAGTTTAAAACTATAATTACTTTGGACTTTTTTGGATTTGAAATGACTAAATTTACTTTAAAAAAACTAAGTCATATGCATGATACCTATTTTTTTTGTTGTTTTTACATGGTTTCAATCCAAGTGGTCGAATATAATATGGTGGTTTAGCACTCTTCTCTAATTTATTTTTAAGATGATCAGGCGCCCATACTTCACCGTTGTCTGATAATGTCAATACCATGGATGGACCATATTCAGTATCTACTATTTTTGTATCTGTAATTTTGTATATTTTATTTAGTTCCAAGTCTGTCCATTTCTTTGTGCTATTTTGTTATTGCTCTTCGAGCAGTTCATCAAATTGTACAGTTGTGATTTCCATTTTTTCTTTATAGTTATATAAAGTTTAATCTTTAGTAGAAAAAAATGGAAAAGATTTATTACAGCCCAAAAGGATTTTGGAGAGGTTACACAGCAGTTAAAAAATTGTCAAAAGAGGCTGGTGTCAGTGAAAAAAAGGCATTAGAATTTTTAAAGAAACAAGCTGTGTGGCAGATTTATTTACCTGCACCAAAGAAAATAATTAGACCCAGGTTTGATGTTTCCGCTAAGAATGGAGTGCATCAAGCTGATTTGTTATTTTTACCGCATGATACTTTTGGGATTGGTCGTGGACGCAAGACTTATAAATATGCGTTGACTGTGGTTGATATTGCAAGTAGATACAAAGAAGCGGAGCCACTGACTTCCAAGGATAGCAAAGAAGTTGCCAAAGCATTTGAAAATATATATAGTCGGCATCTAAAATATCCAAAGTTATTACAAGTGGATCCAGGCAGAGAATTTATGGGTGCAGTATCACAGTTGATGGCAAAACACAAAGTAAATATCAGACGGGGCAGAACAGAAATACATAGAGACCAAGCTTTAGTGGAAAGATTTAACAGAACATTAGCTGAAAGATTGTTTGGTTATCAGTATGCTAAGGAAATAGATTCGCAAAAACGTAATAGAGAATGGGTAAAGAGATTACCAGAAGTTGTTAAAGCCATAAATGCGGAGACAAAAAAGCCTCCTCCTGTTGAAACAAAAATATTAAAAGATGATCCTATCTGTATAAATGCAAGTGTAAGATATTTATATCAACCCGGGGAACAAGAAGGTGGAAGACGCAGAGCAACTGATCCAATGTGGAGTGTAGATATTCACAAGATTAAAAGTTATATGGTGACGCAAGGTATAAGAGTTTATTATTTGAAAGCACCAGCGCCACAAAGAGGATTTGTCAAAGAAGAATTACTTATTGTTCCTGCTGATACCCAAATTCATAAGTTTTTATAGAAACCATGTGCATCAGTTGTAATTCCATCTTCTCGGATGTATCTTTTTGAATAAAATGGTGACAGTGTTACTTTGTTTACTTTTATGCTGTATATCTCATGCTTTATTGATCGAAACATATTCATTTCATGGTTATATCTTTTCTTGTTAAATAGTGCATCCTTGTAGTTTTCAAAATTTATATGTTTTTTAAATACGTATTCTTTTACACCCTTTGCTTTCTTAATAATCTGCTCATTCACTTTCAAAATAGAATCTTGTTTGGATCTTAATCCAATATCCTCAACTGTAGAAACACCAGCACATTCATCTTTCATTTTACCTATTGCTTTAATAATCTTCTCATCCGCTTTCAAAATAGAAGATAGTCCGGATCTTAGCTCATCCGGTTTAGAATATAGTTCAGGTCTTGATTCAATATACTCAACTATGGAAACACCAGGACATTCATCTTTCATTTTATCTATTACTTTTTCAATAACCTGCTCATCCGCTCTCAAAACAGAATATAGTTTGGGTCTTAATCCAACATACTCAGCTATAGCAACATCATTACATTCGTCTTTCATTTTACCCAATACTTTTTTGTTTGTATCATCATGCATTGGGTTATTTTGAGGATAATCACTTAGATCATACTCATCTTTCATATCAGACATATCTTTATATGCATCTTCCGTTTTTATATCCACAAGCAAGCTGTCATTATCTGTGTATAATAAAGTACAGTTATTTCCATACCTTTTTTTCAAAGTATTATAATACCAATCATACATCATATGCTTTGATAAATCCAATACTGACATCCCAACATAAATTGGTTTGTTTAATGTTAATTTTGTTTTGTTTGTATGCACTGCTGATAACTCATATGAAAATTTTATTCGGCGGTTAAAGTTTGGTTTAGCTATTATTTTTCTTATTTTTTCATTTTCAGAACCATCAGTTCTGACTAGTTTTATATCAGTCCGCTTGCGGAGATTTTCCATTGTTTTTCCGAATACAGAGTTATTCATAAGTTTGTAAAAGTCTTTTTCAAAGTTTGATTTAGCTTTTTTTCTTAACTCTGTGTTTAGATTTATGTATGATTTCATCCATGTTTTTTCATTAAATTCTAATACTCTGTGTATTTTTTTTAGTTTCATACCTAAAGATAAGTACAGTTCCAAATTTTTGTAATGTATTACATACTTTTTCTTGTCCATAAGATTAGGAACTAGTTGTTCTGTCATAGTATTATTTTCCAGCAAATCTGTTTGATAACCAGACAGCCATTCTTTTTTTACTACTAGCTTCTCTGGCGCAAGTGGATATCCATTATGCAATTCATGAATTTCTTTCGAATATTCTAAATCGACTTCAAGTATTTGTCCTTTATCAGTACCAGGTTTAGAGAAATAACCACGCTTGTTTCTATTTTTCCAAACAAATCCAGAATACGGAAGTGCTTGACTCATTGCCCAACCATATAAATTATTTGCATCAAAATACATTAAGAAATTATTTTGATCTTCAGGTTTGTAATTAGCAACAAGTGGATTATTCGCTTTGGCATATCTTTTTGACACCATGCTTATTCCACCTCGCATTCCCTTTTCTAAAAACAAATGCATATCAATGTCTGATAAAAGTTCTAATTCTATTTCTGAGTATTTAAGTAGTGCATCCCAAGATAATCCCGGCGCTGTATAATAATGTAAAGGATCAAGTTTGTATGCATTCATACATGTTTTTCTAAAAGTTTGAAACACATCTGCTAGCAAAGTTACATCCGTTTTCAAATATAAATCATGATAATCACCAAGGGTTTTACAGTTGAATTCTTGCCATACTTTTTGAGCATATTCATAATCTTCAGTACTTATGTTTTCATCTGATAAACTACTGTAAAAAATTTCTATGGGTGGTAATTCTGTTTCTTTAAATCTTTCCATGTTATCCATATATTCGTATGGATAAACACCTTTTCGTAAAAGTAGATCTGTTTGTTTTCCAAACTGATTTTTGGTAATTTTAAAATCAGATTTGTTTGTTGCTTTAACCAATTTTTCCAGAGACGAACCCATAAATTGGAAACTGTCTAAAAATCTAAATTGACCAACACTAAATGAAATATACTTTTCAGCATTATTTTGGATGCAAGTAATATTACCTGTTATTTTAGCTATATTTTGCATTATAAGATGACTATCATATCCTTTAAGGTTATGAAACATAACAGGAATTGTTGTTTTGTTTGGTCTTATTTTTAATTTTAGGCTGCAGTTTTTATGTGCTGCACCTCTATATTCTCCTGTAAAATGACAATGATCTCTTACTTTACAGTTTTTATCATTGTCAATTATATTTTTACATATCCAGCAGTGTGTTGCTTTTTCATGATCTATTTCATTCTGCTGTGTCATGATTAAAGGTTTAGGATGAGCAAATATGTTATTGATGTTGCTCTTTTCACATTCCAAATAATTTAAAAACTTTTCAACAGTATCCTCACCTCTATAAATAACAGGTTTTTCTGCTTTACCATCATATCTAACAACTTGATACCCAAATCCACAAGCTTTGTGCACATTTGTGATTTCTGATTTTTTTCCAAAATTTAAAGATTGGGGTTTAAGTATGCTTTCAAAGTCAGCATATATTACATAAGGTACATGCATTTGTTTTTGATGATTTTTAAATTTGGTGATTGTACCTTTTTTTGGCATCTCGATCCGGCAAGAGTTTTTGTTAATACCTTCACAGTCTATTTTGTGTTTTTCAAGTAGTTCTTCATCGGAGCATCCATGAAGACAACGATCACAAAAGTAAGTTTTACAACGATGTTTGTTTTGATCATAAAGTAATTTGTTTAGGTCTTTAATCCAGCACCAATGATATTTTGTTTCTTTTTTAACTTTTTCGTGATTATCATCAGGGTTGTAATTATCATCTATAATCCCTTCTTCGTTGTTTGGATCATCTTCGTTTTCTGGTTCAACTTCAGTATCTTCAGAGATTAACATCAAATTAATTCTTTTTATGTCCTTCGGCTGCTCTGATATTTTATATGGAAAAACAGATGCCTTTTTAATTTTTTCTGATACTGTATACCCGTAAGCATTAATGGCAAGATTGTTTTGTTTTTCTACTTTTGAAATTTGTGAAATCGGAGTCGGACAATCAATATCTTTCATGTTTAACTTACCCATGTGTTTGTTGTAACTAGACATCTTGATTGGATTATTTTTATTAGGCCACAAAGCAGAAACCAATGACACTTCCAAGCATCTATCATCTTTATTGATAACATTTATAATTGCTTTCTTATCAGATACTACTTTATGTAAAGGAATATATGAAGAACCTTTTAGTGGCTCATACTTTGCAAAATTTAAATAAAGTGTAATACAGTAATCAACTTCTAATCCTGATGCTGTGTTTGTAAATCTTTCCAAATTTTCTTGTATGTCATCAGATGATTTATCATACAACTCATCTATTTTTTCAGAAGATAAAATTGTATTTTGTTCACTATGTAATACTGCTGTGGTGTATTTTTTTGTAGCATCATCTTTAAATAATTCTACAGTGAGACCTAACTGAAATTTTATTCCATTCATTTTTGTCAGCTCTTTGGTTATTTGTTTCGTAATGATAGATTTTTTATCATGGAGTAGTTTCCGAGGATCTTTATATTTTTTGGCAGATATTTCGTATGCTTTGAAATAACCACACATTGGCTTGTTAACCAGTTTTAATTCTGAAATACTTTCTTTAGATTTTCTATCATTAAACTCTTTCAGTTCATTTATAACATTTTCCTGTAATTTAGCATAATTCTGCTTTTGTTCATTTATAACATTTTCTTGTAATTTATCATATTTCTGCTTTTCTCGTTTACGTTGTTTTTTAGCACGTCGTCTTTTGAGTAAATTTTCTAAAGTTTGAGATTTAACCTCTTTTGGAGTTTCCTTTGGAACTTCTTTCAATGCATTTATACCGTTAGATAGTGTTTGCTTATCTATTACACCTGTATCAAACAGGCGTATTAAATTTTCTATAATCTCTTCAATCTTCATTATTTCTTTTTGATATACTTATATTTTTTTTTATTTAATATAAAAAAATATATCAAAACGAAACAATGGAAATTAATGTTTGCACATTTCTTAAAATTGGATTACACAATCCGTGTAAAAATAAGACTACAAAAGATTCTAATTATTGCAGTTTGCATAAGTATAGATTAAAAACAAGTCATGTATTACCGTGCTCAATATGTAAAAAAGGCACAAAAGCAAAAAATAAAATTTGTGCTGATTGTGGTGGAGTTTCAGTCAGAATAATGACACGTTATTGGAAATTTAAAGATTATAATGCTGAGTGCTTAACATTTAGACGTATTGATGTTTAACCATATAAAAAAAAAAATATGTTGTAATTTTGATAACTTATAAAAAAAATTAAACTTGCAATCTTCACTACCCCCATTTTAAAAAAGTTTTAATAAATCAAATAAAATCACCATTTCATGAAATATTTGGGCAAAATCAACAAATAACAAGCAAAATCAGCATTTCATGCTGATTTGTAGATAGGTGTGTTTAAAAAAATTAAAAAATTCCTGTGGTATTTTCGGCAACTCAAAAATACCACAGGACCCCCCATTTTACATATATATATGTATAGCACTTCACAAATATGAAAGTTTTAAAGGCACATTAATCTCAAAATAATGTCCGCCTTCTGCCCAAAAACGATAGCCCTTAAAGGCATATAACAGTTAGGCATTGTGAACTTCCTGGTTTGCGATAAATTATGCAGACGTACATACTTGTCGTACATACTATTTTTAAGACTGTGTCACGTATACACAATATTATTTTTCAAAAACAGATACGGGTATTCCCGATTTTGGATATCGAACAATAGGCGACAACAATTTTTTTTTTCACAAAATTATGTAGTCAATAATGTATTCTACAACGCAATTACACTACTGTTGTTTATCTTAACAAAAACTGAGTTATAAGAATTTAGTTTAATTCATCAGTTTGAAATAATATGCAATACAAAGCCTGAATAAGAGAGTTTTAACTAACATATACATCTCAAAATAATGTCCACATGCTCCGTATACTGGACAGCCAGTAAATTTAACCAACAGTTAGGCATTGTGCACGTCCTAATTTATGATATGTAGACGTCCTTGAAATCAAAACTATTTTAAAACCTTAGTCAGGTTTAATCAATATTCTTTTTCTAAAGCAGGTAAGGGGAATTCCCAATCCTGTGTATAGCTACAATATCGAACAATAGGCGGTAACCAATGAGGGGTTTTCACACAAGTGTGTATCAAAAAATATACAAATACATTAACATTACTGTATTACTTTTACCTTTACCATAATTGAGTTATGTTTCAGTAACATTGAGCATTTTAAACAAATATGTCAAATGATGCTTAAATAATGGAGTTTAAAATCCATATCTATCTCAGAATAATGTCTACATTATCCCCTGAACTGATAATCAGTAAATATGGTCAACAGTTCCGCATTCATCTATGCAGGCGTCCTTGAAGTCAAATCTATTTTTAAAACGTTGTCACTTGTAATCAAAAGCAGGTAGGGGAGGTATATGTATTACCCGTATACAGACGTCAACAAACGAGGGGTTGTCACACAAGTATGTATTAAATAACGTAGAAATAGCTTACAATTGCTGTACTACTGCTAAAATAACGAGAACTGAGTGATGCTATTCCAGTAAAATTGAGCATTTTATAAACATGTGTAAAATTATGTTAAAATAAATGAGTTAAACAAAAATATTAATTTCAAAATAATGTCTACAAAATCCCTTAAAATGATAACCAGTAAATGTGATCAACAGTTAGGCATTTTCAAATTCCTGTTTACGTTCTTGTGAACAATAACAATATTAATCAGTGGCATAGCTACTCAATGATTTATTGCCTTAAACAAATAAACCATGACCAAGTAGTCATTAAAGTAAACCTTCAACAATCATATTACATAGATACCATCAAAACAATTCAGCGATCTTAGCTTTGCTATGTGAAGTAGGTGATATAAACATGACACACGCATATTCAGCCAAGGACAACCAGAATGTACTTTGTCTGAAATATCTTAATGCGAAAAACAACTTTCCGATATGAAAAAATGCTGTATCGTCAAACTATTGAAACATTATACAGCCATATTGAATGCCACAGCCTTTGTTGAACGCTTAATGCGGACTAAAATTAATGCAATTTATTTTGACGTTGAGCTATTTTATGACTGGCAAAAAATATTTTAAATAATGTTTTGGTGTATCAAATAGTCAGAATGTTTACAAAAGATAAACCACTGTATGTTTTATATGTGTATCAGTAAACACTTCAAATGATGTTACATTGATGAATTATCTTTTAACGGGTCATCATTATAAAGCTAGGTTATTTATATTTATAGCCATCTCATATGGGGAGAGAGAGAGAGTGAGAGAGAGAGAGAGAGAAAGAGAGAGAGAGAGAGAGAGAGAGAGAGAGAGAGAGAGAGAGAGAGAGAGAGAGAGAGGTTCACACTTTCTTTCAAACAAGACCGGAGGAATAACTCCAGTACACCTGCCCGTTTAACGCCCCAACGGGCAAAATGTCTAGAGAAAGTGACTTGCTTCAGGTCACAAGCGGAAATAGTTGAGTAATGAGAAATAAGTTCTTCCCTCGGCGTTTTCACATATATGGTGGGAACTAAGGTTCTCGTGGATATACAGAATATTATGTCCAGTTTATTAGGCTCGGCACGAAAACGAAGAATGGCTCCGCAGAGCCTCGCCATTCTTTGTTTTCTAAGCCTCGCATTTCGTGCCGAGCCTAATAAACTTGATAGTATAAGGCACTGACATAATATTCTATTTATCATGTAGATTATCCACATTTTCTGTATGGATTAGTATTATTACCTATTTATCAGAATGTTACGCTTATCGAGGACGCCGCCATGTTGTTGTTTTTTGTTTGTTTTATGACGTCAGGTAACGTTACGTACAATAAACGCCGAGGGATTCCGCATTGATTTGCTTTATTGCTCAATTCCTAATAAAATAAAATTCATTAGGTCACCCCTTTATTAGGTATAAATGTGCATATCTGCATGATAAAACCTTATTTACTGAGCGGTCCTCATAGCAGGGACTATGACGTCATTATTGCTAATTCTTGAAGAAACAATTGTAAACATTCGCCCACATTGAAAGCTTTAGAGAGCGATAAGATTTTTATTTCTGAACCATTTTCTACCAAAGAAAGCGCATTTGAACGCAAAAAAATGTACGCTACCTTCGACTGATATTCTTTTTTTGTGAAAGTTGAACTTTTCGAAAACACTTTGGAAAATTTCTGAAAATGCACCAGAAATAATTTGCTAACCCTTAAAGCGTAATTTAATTTTGCACATATTATGAAAACAATCCATGCATATATCCTGTTTTTATCACGAAAACTTCCCCATGTTTATTTCACATCAAGTAGGCAAAAGGGTTTTGGGTTAAAGAACCAGTTCACCGGAATTAATTAGTTTTTCAGTTATGCTAATCCATGAAGTCTATTTTTTTTATGCTAAATCGTGAAGTCATTTTTTGTTGTCAATTATCTACATCTTCATTCAAATCCTATGCAAAGAATAAAGCATTTTAATGAAAGAATGTTAATGGACTAGATAGCCGTTTCCGAAATATACTACTTTTTATATCTTCTTTTAGAAAGATGGACAATTTTGTTAGATTCATATGCGTCATTCTGAAAGATAAATTTAAATCAATTTGACTAAATTGGAATTGTTCAACGACTTTTAATATAGTCAAACGTATACATTTTAACATTGATTAGTGTTTATCATTGGAAAAGAAATGGACAAGCAGCATAAATAGCCTGTTTTTTAATTTACATTTAAATGTGTCAATTAATCTAAATCTAGTATTTTGTTTTTCATAATCATTATGATGCGTTATTTGTTGCAAAGGATTATTTTCTTTGAGTATTGTACAATGTATTTCCTGTTTCTAAATTTGAAATTTGACACGAATAAGGTTTACCCTGTGACTTTTAATATTGTCAAACTAATTAGTCTAGATCATCTGCGACGATTGTTTGTTTTCAAAACAAACGTCTAGAACAGTCCTTCTGAACAAAGTTTGATTTTTGCCTATACACTGGTAACATTTCTGATTGGCTGAGACACCTCCTATCCAAGATACAAAGAAAGTCAAAAAGACAATCAATTTATATATAAACAAAGAGGGAAACTTCATCATTATATCGACGAACTAAATGCGGATGGTCAGAAATACTTTAATAAAAAATATAAAAAAAATGGTCTCGTGGTTCCCGGCCAGTTTCAAATTTGTTTCTACACAACCGGTCAAGACGTTTGTATTACGATCAAGCGTCGAAGATGAACAAGACTACAAACTAATACAATAACGCAAATAATGCATGCTACCCTCGCCTGATATTCTGATAATGTGAAAATAAGTAAAGTTTGCAAAAAACAACCAGAAAACAACTGAAAACCTCTGAAAATGGACCAGCAATATTTTGAATCATTTTATTTAAGAAAACAATTTATTAATTTTTTTATTTTTAAAAGTAAGTGAATTAATTTGATCGAGCCCACCCACAGTGCGAAGAGAAAAAAAATAATTTTAAGTTCACTTGCTCCTAAATATTTAAACATTGACTTACCTATAGTTTGCCCTTTTACTTATGTAAACTTTTAAAATAAGAGGCCCAAGACGGCATGTAATCGCACTACTTGATAATAGACACCCAGATACCATTTACATGAATATATTTTGAAATCCGGCCAGCGATTTTAGGAATATATGAAAAATAAGCCTCGTCCCTGGCGGTCATAGTTTTTAGTGAATCATCTCAGTTTGAACAATATTGGTAAATGGTTACCAAATCACTATTTCTATAAAATTACGTCGACATCTGGCAATTGATTTTAGACGAGATGTTTAACGTTTTCTATAATAATATAGCCATATATGGAAAATATGCACCGCCCTAGCGGCGATGTTTTCTGACGGATCGACTTGAACAATCTTGGTAGAAGGTCGCTTCAGCATTATTATGTTTATTAAGGGTTTATAATGGACTTTTGGAATATAAAACTGCAGGACTATATCCCTATTTCCTACATTTTCCTTCTGTTGTCATGACAACTCTAGTTCTGAGTTGATTGACAGATTTTAAATAACATTGACAGATTTTAAATAACATTGAGAGATAAACCACACCAGAAATCGTCCCTGTAAAGTGTTATGAAATTATTAGCCCAAGTGGTTTCAGAGATGTTGTTAAAATGTTTACGATGATTGACGGAAGACAACAGCGACGGACGAAGTCTAGACGACGCGGACAAAAATAGCGATAACAAGAAAAGATAAAACGTAAACGTTATGTATGTGGACAGTTCTATGCAAATGATTTTTTTTGAAGAGGGTAGTTTTGCATATGCAATCCAAGCTTCCATTCCATAATAAGCCATCTACCCATAAAGTTTCATTCCACTATCTCATTCCTAATTAAAGTTATTGAGCGGAAACAATTTATCTATTTTTAGAAACAGTGACCTTGACCACGACCCAAATGCAACACCCAAACAAGCTTTTAGTATAAGCTAAGCTGGTACACATTATATTTTCAGGCCAATATATCATTCACTAACTAAAGTTACTGAGCGAAAACCATTTTTTCTATGTTTAGTAACAGTGACTTTTACGTTGATTTCCACTGGGGAAAGCGGCAGTCACACTCATAGTATTCGTCTACTTAAGTGTAACGGAGCTTACTGGACCATTAAAAACATAAGACGTCTAACTAGAACAACAAAAACATTTATCATTGTTTTCATATGTTGCATGGGTTATTGCTGCCAATAAGCAATACATCCATTCACATGATAACAATATTGGTCAACCTATAATTAAATTGAATGTTGTTTAACGGGCCTAATCAATACAGCATAGGTTAAATTACAGCCGTCCAGAGAGATGATAAGGATACATATGAATCCGGGACCGTGCACTATTCTTATAATGGAATAGATTCCTGTGGTTCTTTAACGTAATAAGAAGGATAGACCCGATACACTGGGAACGCCCGGTTTAGGTCTCCAGTGTTCCTTTTTGGCTGTTTTTTTGGGCGGCCGAAATATCAACACTATTCACAATGCAAAAATACCCGCCCCCATTTCCCAAAATACCAAAAAGGAAACACTGTAGCCTTATCCGACGGACGAGGCTAAGGGAAAGTTGTCTTGCCCAAAAACCATACGGACACAACTCAGTGAACACACACAGTGGATTGAACCCGCGCACAACTCCGGCCTTACAAATCCGCCACGCTACCGACTGTGCCACGACAGTCCGATGCAACCCAATCTGCAATCAGATGATCATAATTTTCCTCTTAGAATTATTTTGTTTCTATTGTTGGACATTTCCACTACATTAAGCACAGATGCAATAAAAATACTATCCAAAATGAACTGAACAAATACAGTATAGATTCATCTCCAAATACGAACCTGAATGTATCCTAACTTCTACAATGTATACAAACTTCCACACACCAAAATGGTGGACAATTCCCTTCTTCTCAAGAAACCCCCGTAAACGTTCAGT
>JAWPHD010021175.1:0-29111 GCA_037043455.1 Cyrtodaria siliqua | reverse complement strand
GATATATGCATTAGAACGGAATATATATGCGTAAAACTGAACATAAATGCGTAAGAACTGAACATATATGCGTAAGAACTGAATATATATGTGTAAGAAATTAATATATATGCGTAAGAACTGAATATATATGCGTAGAGAATGAATATATATGCGTAAGAACTGAATATATATACGTAAGAACGGAATATATATGAGTAAGAACGGAATATGTACTGTAAGAACGGAATATATATGTGTTAGAACGAATATATATTTGTAAGAACGAATATATATGTGTAAGACGGAATATGTACTGTAAGAACGGAATATATATTGTTAAGAACAGAACATATATGTGTAAGAAATGTACTATATATGCGTAAGAACTGAATATATATGCGTAATAATGATATATATATGTGTAATAACTGAATATATATGCGTAAACTGAATATATATCGTAAGAACTGAATATATATGCCTAAACTAATATATATGTGAAAGAATTGAATATATATCTAAGAACTGAATATATATGCGTAAGAAAGGAATATTAGTGAAGAACGTATATATATATGTAATAACGGAATATATATGTGTAAGAACGAAATATATATGTGTAAAAACGGAATAAATATGTGTAAAATGGAATATATATGTTGTTAGAACGAATATATATGTTAAGAACGAATATATATGTGTAAGAACGGAATATAGATTGTAAGAACATATATATATGGTAAAAACGAATATATAGGTTAAGTCGTGAATATATGAGTAAGAACTGGAATATATATGTAAGAACTGAATATATATGCGTATAGCTAATATATTGCTAAGACTTATATATAGCGTAAGAACTATATTATTGGTAAGAACGAATATATAGCGTGTAAGAACTGATTATTATGTTAAGAACGAAAATATGTGTAAGAATTATATTTGCGTAAAAACGGAATATATATGCGAAAGAACGGAATATATATGCTAAGAACGGAATATATGTGTAAGAACGGAATATATATGTGTAAGAACGGAATATATATCTGTAAGAACGGATATGTACGTGTAAAAACGGAATATATATGTAAGAACAGAATATATAGTGTAAAAACGGAATATATATTGTAAGAACTAAGATTATATATTTGTAAGAATTGACTATATATGTGTAAGAACTGAATATATATGTGAAAGAACTGAATATATATTGTAAGAACTGAATTTATATCGTAAGAACTGAATATATATATATGTAAAACTGAATATATATGGGTAAGAACTGAATATATATGCGTAAGAACGGAATATATAGCGTAAGAACTGAATATATATGCTAAGACGAGTATGTTCGTAAGAACGGATTATATAGTGTAAGAACGGAATATATATGTAAGAACGAATATATATGTGTAAGAACGGAATATATATGCGTATGAACTGAACATATATGCGTAAGAACGAATATATATGCTTAAGAACTGAATATATATCTAAGAACGAATATATAGTGTAAGAACAGAATATATTTAAGAACTGTATATATATGCGTAAGAACGAATATATATGTGTAAGAACGGAATATATACCCGTAAGAACTGAAATATATAGCGAAAACTGAATATATATGCGAAAGAACGAATATATATGCGTAAGAACGAATATATGTTAAGGAACGTATATATATCGCTAAAACTGAATATATATCGAATGATCTGTATATATATCGTAAGAACGAATATATGTGTAAGAACGAATATATATGTCTAAGAACAGGAATAATATATGTGTAAAAACGGAATATATACGTGTAAGACGTATATATAGTTTAAGAACAGAATATATACGGTAAGAACTGATATTTATGTGTAAAAACGGAATATATATTGTAAGAACGAATATATACGTGTAAGAACGAATATATACGTAAGAACGAATAAATTGTGTAAGAACGAAAATATATGCGTTACAACGGAATATATATTGTAAGAACGAATATAGATGTGTAAAGAACGGAATATAGTGTGTAAGAATATATATGCTAAGAGCGATATACATGTGTATAAACGAATATATATGCGTAAGAACTGAATATATATGCGTATGAACTAAACATATATCGTAAGAACGGAATATAATCGTAGAACGATATTACGTGTAAAACGGAATATATATGTAAGAACGGAATATATATGTAAGAACTGAATATATATGTGTAAGAACTGAATATATATGTTAAGAACTGAATATGTATGCGTAAGAACGAATATTTATGTATCAGAATGAATATATATGCGTAAGAACTGTAGATATATGTGTAAGAACTGAATATATATGAGTAAAACTGAATATATATGCGAAAAAACGTATATTATGCGTAAGAACGATTATTGTGTAAGGAACGGAATATATATGTGTAAGAACAGAATATATATGTGTAAGAACTATATATATTATGTTGTAAAAACGGAATATATATGCGTAAGAACGCAATATATATGCGTAAGAACTGAACATATATGCTAAGAACGGATATTTATGCGTAAGAACGAATATGTAGTGTAACAACGGAATATATATGTTAAGAAAGGAATATATATGCTAACAACTGAATATATAGTGTAAGAACTGAATATATATGTGTAAAAACTGAATATATTTGCGTAAAACTGAATATATATGCAAAATAACGAATATATATTAGTTAAAACGTATATTGTGGTAAGAACGGAATTTATATGTGTTAAGAACGGAATATATATTGTAACAACTGTATATTATGCGTGAGATACGGTATATAGTTGTTCAAGAAGAGTTATAAATGCGTATGAACTGTATTTATAGTGTAACAACTGTTATATTTTTGTAAGTACTGAGTATATAGGCGTTATTCTGATATATATGCGATATATTATATATATGGCTAGAACGAATTATTTATTGTAGTACGTATATTTATTGTTAAGATCGGAATATATATGTTAAGATCGAATATATATGTGTAAGATGTATATATGTGTGTAAGATCTGAATATATTGGTAAGAACTGAATATATAGTGCATAAGAACTGAATATATATGCGTAAAACTGAATTATTATATGCGAAAGAAAGGAATATGTACGTGTAAGAACGGAATATATATGTGTAAGATACGAATATATATGTGTAACAACTGAATGTATATGTGTAAGAACTGAATTATATGTTGTAACAACTGCATATATAGATTAGAACTGAATATATTGCGTAAGAACGAATATATATGAGTAAGAACGGAATATGTATGTACGTGTATTAGTTAAAAGATTTATAGTGTTAGAACGAATATCTATGTTAAGTATTGGTAATATATGTGGTAGAACGAATATGTATGCGTAGAGTACGGAATATAATGGGTCAGAATGGTATATATTGCGAAGAACTGAGTTATATTGTAGATACTGTATATATATATGTCTTAGAACGGATTTATTAGGCGTAAGATCTGTAGTATATTCTAAAAACGGATTATGAGTATTAAGATAGTATTTAGTGTTAGATCGAATATATATTTGTGTATGAACGAATATTTATGGTGTAGAGTATTATGTGGTTGTAGATTGAATAGGTGTTGTATAGTGATGTGATGTGTTGTAGGTTGATTTATTTCGTACTGTTTATTTAGTTGCGTAAAATTATATTCGTTAGATATGTTGATATTATTGTAGTAGGGTAGTTATGATGTTTAGTATTTATGGTATTAGTGGGATTGGTGATATTAGTTGTATTGTGTTATAGGTATTGTATGATAGTATGATGTTTTGTCGTAGATAAGTTGAGTTTTATTATATTGTTATGTTCGTGTATAGTATAGAGTGTGGGTGTTATTGTTGAGTGGTGTAGTTAGTTTTTTTTTGTAGTTATTATTGGTAGTGTTTAAGTAGATTTTGTGTATGTTAGTTATTTTTAGAGTTTATATAGGGATTTTGAAGTAGTTATGTAGGTATTATGTCTGTTGGATTGTTGTGTTGTGTTAGTTGTTTTTGTTTTTTTTTAGATATGTTTTATGTTGTTGTTGAGTTTTTAGATTGTGTTTAGTGGTTTTTGTGGTTGTTTTATTGTTTGAGGGTTTTTGTTTGTTTGGTGTTAGGTTGTTGTGGTGTTTTAGTTGTGGTTGTTAGTTGTAGTTGTGTTTTATTGGTTGTTTTGTAGTTGTGAGTTTTTGTGTGTGAGTTGTTATGTTGTTGGGGTTGTAGTTGTGTTGAGTTGTTAGTTGTGTTGTGATTTTAGGTTTTGTGGGGTTGTTTGTTGTGTGTTGAGTTTAGTTGTTGTTGAGGTTTTTATGTTGTTGTGTGTAGTTTTGTTGGGTTGTGTTGTGTGTTATTGTTTGGTTTGTGTTATGTTTTGTTGTTGTGGTTTTTGTTGTGTGAGTTTTAGTTGTGTGTGAGTGTTAGTTGTTTGGGTTTAGTTGTGTTGTGGTTTAGTTGTTGTGGTTTGTTGTGTGGTTTTTTGTGTTGTTTATTGTGTTTTGTTGTGGGGTTTGTGTTTTTTGTTGGTGGTTTATGTGTGTGGTGTTTGGTTGGTTGTGGTGTTATTTGTGGTGGGTTGTTAGTTGTGTGGTGGTTTGTTGGTTGTGTGTGGTGGGTTAGTGTGTTGTTGGAGGTGTGTTGGTTGAGGTTGTTGTGTGTTATTTGTGTGGGGTTGAGTTTGTGGTGTGGGGTTTGTTTGGTGTGGTGTGTTTGTGGGGTTGGGTTGTTTTGTGTTTGTGTGTTGGTGTTGTTGGGTGTAGTTTTTGTGGTTTTTGTGTTGGGTTTGTGGTTGTGGTTTTTTTGGTGTGGTGGTTAGTGTGGTGGGTTTTTTGTGTTGGTTTGGTGTGTGGTGTTGGTTTGTTGTTGGGTTTGGTGTTGTGGGTTTAGGTGTTTGGAGTTGGTATGTGGTTTTTTGGTGGTGAGGTTTTTGTGTGGTTATGTGTTGGATGAGGTATTTGTGTTGGTAGGGATGTGTAGGGTTGTTGTGATGGTGGTATTGTGTTGGAGGGTGTATAGTTGTTGAAGGGAGGTATATGTGTGTGAGATGTTATGTTGGTTGAGGAGGTAGGTGTGTGTGATGGGGGGTTGGATGTGTTGTGGTTTATTGGGTGAAGGAGGTATATTGTTGGATGGTGTTATGTGTTGGGAGGGTTATGTGTTGTGAGGTGAGGTAGATGTGTGTGTTGGAGGTAGATGTTGTAGAGAGGTAGATGTGTGGTTGGAGGTATATGTGTGTGTATGGAGGTAGATGTGTTGGATTGAGTGTATATGTGTTGGAAGGGGGTATATTGTGTTGGTGGAGGAGGTATATGTTGTGGAAGGAGGTTTATTTGGTGAGGGAGGTATATGTGTTGGAAGGGAGGTATATGTGTGTTGATAGGGGAGGGTATATGTTTGTGAGTGGGAGGGTATAGTGTGTGGAGGAGTATATGTGTGGAAGGGAGGTATATGTTTGGATGGAGGTAGATGTGTGTGAAGGGAGGTATAGTGTTGTGGGAAGGGGAGGGTAGATGTGTGTGATGGAGGTAGATTGTTGGATTGGGAGGGATATGTGTTGTGTGGGTGGGTATTGTGTGGATGGAGGTAGATGTTGTGGATGGGAGGTAGATTTGTTGAAGGGAGGTATATGTGTTGTGTAGGAGGGTAGATGTTGTGTGGATTGGAGGTAGATGTGTTGGATGGTGAGTATATTTAGATGAGGTAGATGTGTGTGATGGGGTAGATGTGTGTGATGGTTGGTATATTTTGTGGAAGTGGTAGATTGTTGATAGGATGTAGGTATGTGTGTATGGAGTTATATGTTGTGGAGGGAGTTATATGTGTGATGGAGGTGTAGTATAGTCTTGAAGGAGTTATATGTGTTGAGTAGGTATGTGATGTTGGGAAGGAGTTATATGTTTTAGGGATACTGAGTTATCAATGATTTCAGTGCTTACTCATAGTTGATGTTTCGTGCTGGTACATGTATATGTTCGTTGTTCGTAATGTTCTTATAGTTTATGTTCATTGGACGATTATTAGTTGCATTAGGTATTGTGTTATTATGTCATATATTTATGAGTTAGTTCTGTGGACCTTGAGTATGGTTTAATGGCGTTATGAGGATTAGGTTCGTTCTACATATATATTCCGTTCTTAGCTAATTGTAAGTTGCGTGGTAGCAAGTATTTCGATTCTTAACACTATATATTCCGTCTACACTATATATTATTCAGTGTCTTACTACGTACATAGTTTCGTTCTTACTCTTATATATTCCGTTCTTACAGATATATTCATTCCTACACTTATATTATTCAGTTCTTACACATATATATCATTCTGACACTTATACATCAGTTGTTACACATGATATATTCCGTCTTACACATATATAGTCCGTTCTTACACTTCATATTCCTTTCTTTCGCATACATATATTCATTTTACGGAATATATGATTCTTCTTATGCATATATTTGCATACTTACACATATATGATGCAGTTCTTACACACATATATTCACTTCTGTACACATATATATTCCGTTCTTACACATATATATTCCGTTCTTACACATATATATATTCCGTTCTTACACATATATACTTCCGTTCTTACGCATATATATTCCGTTTTTTTCGCATATATATTCATTTTTACGCATATATATTCAGTTCTTAGACTTATATATTCAGTTCTTACACATATATATACAGTTCTTACGCATATATATTCCTTTCTGACACATTATATCCGTTCTTACGCATACATATTCCGTTCTTACACATATATATTCCGTTCTTACACATAGATATTCCGTTCTAACACAGTATATATTTCCGTTCTTACACGTACATATTCCGTCTTACTCATATATATTCCGTTCTTACGCATATATATTCAGTTCCTACATATTATATGCAGTTGTTACACATATATATTCAGTTCTTACACATATACATTCAGTTTTACACATATATATTCCGTTCTTACACATATATATTCCGTTCTTACACGTACATATTCCTTTCTTTCGCATATATATATTCAGTTTTACGCATATATATTCAGTTCTTATGCATATATATTCAGTTCTTACACATATATATTCAGTTCTTACACACATATATTCACTTCTTACACATATATATTCCGTTCTTACACATATATATTCCGTTCTTACACATATATATATTCCGTTCTTACACATATATATTCCGTTCTTACGCATATATATTACTTTTTTTCGCATATATATTCAGTTTTTACGCATATATATTCAGTTCTTACACATATATATTCAGTTGTTACACATATATATACAGTTCTTAACGCATATATATTCCTTTCTGACACATATATATTCCGTTCTCACGCATACATATACAGTTGTTACACATATATATTCCGTTCTTACACATATTATTCCGTTCTTACACATATATTCCGTTCTTACTCATATATATTCCGTTTTTTTCGCATATATATTCAGTTTTACGCATATATATTCAGTTCTTACACATATATATTCAGTTCTTACACATATATATTCAGTTGTTACGCATATATTTCCTTTCTTACACATATATATTCCGTTGTTACACCTACATATTCCGTTCTTACGCATATATATTCCGTTCTTTACCATATATTTCAGTTCTTACGCATATATATTGCGTTCTTACGCATATATATTCCGTTTTTACACATATATATTTAGTTCTTACACATATATATTCTGTTCTTACACATATATATTCCGTTCTTACACATATATTCCGTTCTTACGCATATATAGTTCCGTTTTTCGCATATATATTCAGTTTTACTCATATATATTCAGTTCTTACACATATATCTACAGTTCTTACGCATATATAGTCCATTCTGATACATAAATATTCCGTTCTTACGCATACATATTCAGTTTCTTACACATATATTTTCAGTTCTTACACATATATAGTTCAGTTCTTACATATATATTCCGTTCTTACACATATATATTCCGTTCTTACACGTACATATTCCGTTCTTACGCATATATATTCCGTTCTTACGCATATATGTTTAGTTCTTACGCATATATATTCAGTTCTTACGCATATATATTCCGTTTTTACACATGTATATTCCGCTCTTACGCATATATATTCTTACACATATATTCCGTTCTTACACATAATATTCCGTTCTTACACATATATATTCCGTTGTAACGCATATATTTCCGTTCTTACACATATTTATTCCGTCTTACACGTATATTTCCGTTCTTACACGTATATTATTCCGTTCTTACACATATATATTCCGTTTTTTACACATATATATTCAGTTCTTACACGTATATATTCTGTTCTTAAACATATATATTCCGTTCTTACACGTATATATTCCGTTCTTACACATATATATTCCGTTCTTAGACATATATATTCCGTTCTTACACATATATTCCGTTCTTACGCATATATATTCAGTTCTTTCGCATATATATTCAGTTTTATACGCATATATATTCCGTTCTTACACATATATTCCGTTCTTACGCATATATATTTCCGTTCTTTCGCATATATAATTCATTTTACGCATATATATTCAGTTCTTACGGATAGATATTTCCGTTCTTACACATATATTATTCCGTTCTTACGCATATATATTCAGTTCTTACACATATATATTCTGTTCTTACACATATATATTCCGTTCTTACGTATATATATTCAGTTCTTAAGCATATATATTCCGTTCTTACGCATATATGTTCAGTTCATACGCATATATATTCCGTTCTTACACATATATATTCCGTTCTACATATATATTCCGTTCTTACAGCATATATATTCCGTTCTTACGCATACATACTCCGTTCTTACCATATATATTCAGTTCTTACGCATATATATTCATTCTTACGCATATATATTCAGTTCTTACACATATATATTCAGTTTTACTTATATATATATTCAGTTCTTACGCATATATATTCAGTTCTTACACATATATATCAGTTCTTTCACATATATATTCAGTTCTTACACATATATAGTCAATTCTTACAAATATATTTTAGTTCTTACACATATATATTCCGTTTTTACACATATATATTCTGTTCTTACATATATATTCCTTTTTACACGTACATATTCCGTTCTTACAGATATATATTCCGTTCTTACACATATATATTCCGTTCTTACACATATATTCCGTTCTTACGCATATATATTCCGTTCTTTTCGCATATATATTCCGTTTTTACGCATATATATTCTTACACATATTTTCCGTTCTTACACATATATATTCTTTCTTACACGTATATATTCCGTTCTTACACATATATATTCTGTTCTTACGCATATATATTAAGTTCTTACGCATATATATTCTGCTCTTACGCATATATATTCAGTTCTTACACATATATATTCAGTTCTTACTCATATATTCACGTCTTACACATATATATTCCGTTTTTAACACATATATATTTGTTCTTACACTTATATATTCCTTCTTACACATATATATTCCGTTCTTACACATATATATTCCGTTCTAACACATTATATATTCACTTCTTACACAATTTATTCCGTTTTACACAATATATTTCGTTCTTACACATATATATTCCGTTCTTACATATATATCATTCCGTTCTTACACATATATATTCCTTTCTTACGCATATATATTCAGTTCTTACGCATATATATTCAATTCTTTCACATATATATTTAGTTTTAGGCATATATATTCAGTTCTTACGCATATATATTCAGTTTTACGCATATATATTCAGTTATTACACATATATATTCCATTATTACGCATATATATTCAGTTCTTACGCATATATAGTCATTTCTACACTTATATTGTTCTGTTCTTACACATATATATTCCGTTCTTACACGTACATATTCCGTCTTACACATATATATTCCGTTCTTACAAATATATATTCCGTCTAACACATATAGATTCCGTCTTACACGTACATATTCCGTTCTACTCTATAAATTCCGTTCTTACGTATATATATTCAGTTCTTACGCATATATATTCATTTCTTACGCATATATATTCATTCTTACGCATATATATTAATTTCTTACACATATATATTCAGTTCTTACGCATATATGTTCAGTTCTTACGCATTTATGTTCATTCTTACGCATATATATTCCGTTCTAATGCATATATATTCCATATATTCCGTTCTTACACATATATATTCCGTTCTTACACGTATATATTCCGTTCTTACACATATATTTTCAGTTCTAACGCATATATATTCCGTTCTTACAAATATATATTCCGTTCTTACACGTACATATTCCGTTCTTACACGTATATATTCCCTTATTACACATTAATATTCCGTTTTTACACATATATATTCCATTCTTAAACATATATATTCAGTTGTTACGCATATATATTCAGTTCTTACGCATATATATTCAGTTCTTACGCATATATATTCAGTTCTTACACATATATATTCAGTTCTTACACATATATATTCAGTTATTAAACATATATATTCTGTTCTAACACATATATATTCACTTCTTACACATATATATTCCGTTCTTACACATATGTATTCCGTTCTTACATCTATATTCCGTTCTTACACATATATATTCCGTTCTTACGCATATATATTCAGTTCTTACGCATATATATTCATTTCTTACACATATATATTCAGTTCTAACACATATATATTCCGTTCTTACACATATATTCCGTTCTTACACATATATATTCAGTTGTTACACATATATATTCCGTTCTTACGCATATATATTCCGTTCTTATGCATATATGTTCAGTTCTTACGCATATATATTCAGTTCTTACGCATATATATTCCGTTCTTACACATATATATTCCGTTCTTACGCATATATATTCTTACACATATATTCCGTTCTTACACATATATATTCAGTTCTGACACATATATATTCCGTTCTTACACATATATATTCCGTTCTTACGCATATATATTCAGTTCTTACGCATATATATTCAGTTCTTACACATATATATTCAGTTCTTACACATATATATTCACTTCTTACAAAAATATATTTCGTTCTTACACATATATATTCTGTTCTTACACATATATATTCCGTTCTTACACATATATATTCCGTTCTTACACATATATTCCGTTCTTACACATATATATTCAGTTGTTACACATATATATTCCGTTCTTACAATATATATTCCGTTCTTACACGTACATATTCCGTTCTTACGGATATATATTCCGTTTTTACGCATATATGTTCAGTTCTTACGCATATATATGCAGTTCTTACACATATATGTTCAGTTCTTACGGATATATATTCAGTTTTACGCATATATATTCAGTTATTACACAAATATATTCCGTTCTTACGCATATATATTCAGTTCTTACGCATATATATTCAGTTCTTACACATATATATTCCGTTCTTACACGTACATATTCCGTTCTTACACATATATATTCCGTTCTTACACATATATATTCCGTTCTTACACATATATATTCCGTTCTTACAAGTACATATTCCGTTCTTACGCATATATGTTCAGTTCTTACGCATACATATTCAGTTCTTACGCATATATATTCAGTTCTTACGCATATATGTGCAGTTCTTACGCATATATATTCAGTTCTTACGCATATATATTCAGTTCTTACCCATATATATCCAGTTTTTTTGCATATATATTCAGTTTTACGCATATATATTCAGTTCTTACACATATATGTTCAGTTCTTACATATATATATTCAGTTCTTAAGCATATATATTCAGTTCTTACGCATATATGTTCAGTTCTTACGCATATATATTCAGTTTTACGCATATATATTCAGTTCTTACACATATACATTCAGTTCTTACACATATAAATTCAGTTCTTACGCATATATATTCCGTTCTTACACATATATATTCCGTTCTTACGCATATATATTCTTACACATATATTCCTTTCTTACACATATATATTCCGTTCTTACACATATATATTCCGTTCTTACACGTATATATTCCGTTCTTACACGTATATATTCCGTTCTTACACATATATATTCCGTTTTTACACATATATATTCCGTTCTTATACATTAATATTCAGTTCTTACGCATGTATATTCCGTTCTTACACATATATATTCAGTTCTGACACATATATATTCCGTTCTTACACATATATATTCCGTTCTAACGCATATATATTCCGTTCTTACACATATATATTCCGTTCTTAGACGTATATATTCCGTTCTTACACGTATATATTCCGTTCTTACACGTATATATTCTGTTCTTAAACATATATATTCCGTTCTTACACATATATATTCCGTTCTTAGACATATATATTCCGTTCTTACACATATATTCCGTTCTTACGCATATATATTCCGTTCTTTCGCATATATATTCAGTTTTACGCATATATATTCTTACACATATATTCCGTTCTTACACGTATATATTTCGTTCTTACACATATATTTTCCGTTCTAACGCATACATATTCCGTTCTTACACATATTTATTCCGTTCTTACACGTATATATTCCGTTCTTACACGTATATATCCCTTCTTACACATATATATTCCGTTTTTACACATATATATTCAGTTCTTACGCATATATATTCCGTTCTTACACATATATATTCCGTTCTGACACATATATATTCCGTTCTTACACATATATATTTCGTTCTTACGCATATATATTCAGTTCTTACACATATATATTCAGTTCTTACACATATATATTCAGTTCTAACGCATATATATTCCGTTCTTACACATATATATTCCTTTCTTACGCATATATATTCTTACACATATATTCCGTTTTTACACATATATATTCCGTTCTTACACATATATATTCCGTTCTAACGCGTATATATTCCGTTCTTACACATATATATTCCGTTCTTACACGTATATATTCCGTTCTTACACGTATATATTCCGTTCTTACACATATATATTCCGTTCTTACACATATATTCCGTTCTTACGCATATATATTCCGTTCTTTCGCATATATATTCAGTTTTACGCATATATATTCTTACACATATATTCCGTTCTTACACGTATATATTCCGTTCTTACACATATATTTTCCGTTCTAACGCATACATATTCCGTTCTTACGCATATATATTCCGTTCTTACACATATATATTCCGTTCTGACACATATATATTCCGTTCTTAGACATATATATTCCGTTCTTACACATATATTCCGTTCTTACGCATATATATTCCGTTCTTTCGCATATATATTCAGTTTTACGCATATATATTCTTACACATATATTCCGTTCTTACACGTATATATTCCGTTCTTACACATACATTTTCCGTTCTAACGCATACATATTCCGTTCTTACACATATTTATTCCATTCTTACACGTATATATTCCGTTCTTACACGTATATATCCCTTCTTACACATATATATTCCGTTTTTACACATATATATTCCATTCTTACACATATATATTCAGTTGTTACGCATATATATTCAGTTCTTACGCATATATATTCAGTTCTTACGCATATATATTCAGTTCTTACACATATATATTCAGTTCTTACACATATATATTCAGTTGTTACACATATATATTCAGTTCTTACGCATATATATTCCGTTCTTACACATATATATTCCTTTCTTACGCATATATATTCTTACACATATATTCCGTTTTTGCACATATATATTCCGTTCTTACACATATATATTCCGTTCTAACGCGTATATATTCCGTTCTTACACATATATATTCCGTTCTTACACGTATATATTCCGTTCTTACACGTATATATTCCGTTCTTACACATATATATTCCGTTTTTACACATATATATTCCGTTCTTACACATATATATTCTGTTCTTACACATATATATTCCTTTCTTACACGTATATATTCCGTTCTTACACATATATATTCCGTTCTTACACATATATATTCAGTTTTACGCATATATATTCAGTTCTTACGCATATATATTCAGTTTTTACACATATATATTCAGTTCCTACACATATATATTCAGTTCTTACGCATATATATTCCGTTCTTACACATATATATTCCGTTCTTACGCATATATATTCTTACACATATATTCCGTTCTTACACATATATATTCAGTTCTGACACATATATATTCCGTTATAACACATATATATACCGTTCTTACGCATATATATTCAGTTCTTACGCATATATATTCCGTTCTTACGCATATATATTTAGTTCTTACACATATATATTCAGTTCTTACACATTTATATTCTTTACTAACAAATATATATTCCGTTCTTACACATATATATTCTGTTCTTACACATATATATTCCGTTCTTACACGTATATATTCCGTTCTTACACATATATATTTCGTTCTTACACATATATATTCCGTTCTTACACATATATTCCGTTCTTACACATATATATTCAGTTGTTACACATATATATTCCGTTCTTACAAATATATATTCCGTTCTTACACGTACATATTCCGTTCTTATGCATATATATTCCGTTCTTACGCATATATGTTCAGTTCTTACGCATATATATTCAGTTCTTACGCATATATATTCCGTTCTTACACATATATATTCCGTTCTTACACGTACATATTCCGTTCTTACGCATATATATTCCGTTCTTACGCATATTTGTTCAGTTCTTACGCATATATATTCAGTTCTTACGCATATATATTCCGTTCTTACACATATATATTCCTTTCTGACGCATATATATTCTTACAAATATATTCCGTTCTTACACATATATATTCCGTTCTGACACATATATATTCCATTCTAACGCTTATATATTCCGGTCTTACACTTATATATTCCGTTCTTACACATATATATTCCGTTCTGACACATATATAGTCCGTTCTTACACATATATATTCCGTTCTTACGCATATATATTCAGTTCTTACACATATATATTCAGTTCTTACACATATATATTCAGTTCTTACGCATATATATTCCGTTCTTACACATATATATTCCGTTCTTACGCATATATATTCTTACACATATATTCCGTTCTTACACGTATATATTCCGTTCTTACACATATATTTTCCGTTCTAACGCATACATATTCCGTTCTTACACATATTTATTCCGTTCTTACACGTATATATTCCGTTCTTACACGTATATATCCCTTCTTACACATATATATTCCGTTTTTACACATATATATTCCATTCTTACACATATATATTCAGTTGTTACGCATATATATTCAGTTCTTACGCATATATATTCAGTTCTTACGCATATATATTCAGTTCTTACACATATATATTCAGTTCTTACACATATATATTCAGTTCTTACACATATATATTCAGTTCTTACGCATATATATTCCGTTCTTACACATATATATTCCTTTCTTACGCATATATATTCTTACACATATATTCCGTTTTTACACATATATATTCCGTTCTTACACATATATATTCCGTTCTAACGCGTATATATTCCGTTCTTACACATATATATTCCGTTCTTACACGTATATATTCCTTTCTTACACGTATATATACCGTTCTTACACATATATATTCCGTTTTTACATATATATATTCCGTTCTTACACATATATATTCTGTTCTTACACATATATATTCCTTTCTTACACGTATATATTCCGTTCTTACACATATATATTCCGTTCTTACACATATATATTCAGTTTTACGCATATATATTCAGTTCTTACGCATATATATTCAGTTTTTACACATATATATTCAGTTCCTACACATATATATTCAGTTCTTACGCATATATATTCCGTTCTTACACAGATATATTCCGTTCTTACGCATATATATTCTTACACATATATTCCGTTCTTACACATATATATTCAGTTCTGACACATATATATTCCGTTATAACACATATATATTCAGTTCTTACACATATATATTAACTACTTACAAATATATATTCCGTTCTTACACATATATATTCTGTTCTTACACATATATATTCCGTTCTTACAAATATATATTCCGTTCTTACACGTACATATACCGTTCTTACACATATTTTACGTTTTTACATATATATATTCCGTTCTTACACATATATATTCTGTTCTTACACATATATATTCCTTTCTTACACGTATATATTCCGTTCTTACACATATATATTCCGTTCTTACACATATATATTCAGTTTTACGCATATATATTCAGTTCTTACGCATATATATTCAGTTTTTACACATATATATTCAGTTCCTACACATATATATTCAGTTCTTACGCATATATATTCCGTTCTTACACAGATATATTCCGTTCTTACGCATATATATTCTTACACATATATTCCGTTCTTACACATATATATTCAGTTCTGACACATATATATTCAGTTATAACACATATATATTCAGTTCTTACACATATATATTAACTACTTACAAATATATATTCCGTTCTTACACATATATATTCTGTTCTTACACATATATATTCCGTTCTTACACGTATATATTCCGTTCTTACACATATATATTCCGTTCTTACACATATATATTCCGTTCTTACACATATATTCCGTTCTTACACATATATATTCAGTTGTTACACATATATATTCCGTTCTTACAAATATATATTCCGTTCTTACACGTACATATTCCGTTCTTATGCATATATATTCCGTTCTTACGCATATATGTTCAGTTCTTACGCATATATATTGAGTTCTTACGCATATATATTCCGTTCTTACAAATATATATTCCGTTCTTACACGTACATATTCCGTTCTTACGCATATATATTCCGTTCTTACGCATATTTGTTCAGTTCTTAGGCATATATATTCAGTTCTTACGCATATATATTCCGTTCTTACACATATATTCCGTTCTTACACATATATATTCTGTTCTTACACATATATATTCCGTGCTTACACGTATATATTCCGTTCTTACACATATATATTTCGTTCTTACACATATATATTCCGTTCTTACACATATATTCCGTTCTTACACATATATATTCAGTTGTTACACATATATATTCCGTTCTTACAAATATATATTCCGTTCTTACACGTACATATTCCGTTCTTATGCATATATATTCCGTTCTTACGAATATATGTTCAGTTCTTACGCATATATATTCAGTTCTTACGCATATATATTCCGTTCTTACACAAATATATTCCGTTCTTACACGTACATATTCCGTTCTTACGCATATATATTCCGTTCTTACGCATATTTGTTCAGTTCTTACGCATATATATTCAGTTCTTACGCATATATATTCCGTTCTTACACATATATATTCCGTTCTGACGCATATATATTCTTACAAATATATTCCGTTCTTACACATATATATTCCGTTCTGACACATATATATTCCGTTCTAACGCATATATATTCCGGTCTTACACATATATATTCAGTTCTTACACATATATATTCAGTTGTTACACATATATATTCAGTTCTTACGCATATATATTCCGTTCTTACACATATATATTCCTTTCTTACGCATATATATTCTTACACATATATTCCGTTTTTACACATATATATTCCGTTCTTACACATATATATTCCGTTCTAACGCGTATATATTCCGTTCTTACACATATATATTCCGTTCTTACACGTATATATTCCGTTCTTACACGTATATATTCCGTTCTTACACATATATATTCCGTTTTTACACATATATATTCCGTTCTTACACATATATATTCTGTTCTTACACATATATATTCTTTCTTACACGTATATATTCCGTTCTTACACATATATATTCCGTTCTTACACATATATATTCAGTTTTACGCAAATATATTCAGTTCTTACGCATATATATTCAGTTTTTACACATATATATTCAGTTCCTACACATATATATTCAGTTATTACGCATATATAATTCCGTTCTTACACATATATATTCCGTTCTTACACATATATATTCTTACACATATATTCCGTTCTTACACATATATATTCAGTTCTTACACATATATATTCAGTTCTTACGCATATATATTCCGTTCTTACACATATATATTCCGTTCTTACGCATATATATTCTTACACATATATTCCGTTCTTACACGTATATATTCCGTTCTTACACATATATTTTCCGTTCTAACGCATACATATTCCGTTCTTACACCATATTTATTCCGTTCTTACACGTATATATTCCGTTCTACACGTATATATCCCTTCTTACACATATATATTCCGTTTTTACACATATATATTCCATTCTTACACATATATATTCAGTTGTTACGCATATATATTCAGTTCTTACGCATATATATTCAGTTCTTACGCATATATATTCAGTTCTTACACATATATATTCAGTTCTTACACATATATATTCAGTTCTTACACATATATATTCAGTTCTTACGCATATATATTCCGTTCTTACACATATATATTCCTTTCTTACGCATATATATTCTTACACATATATTCCGTTTTTACACATATATATTCCGTTCTTACACATATATATTCCGTTCTAACGCGTATATATTCCGTTCTTACACATATATATTCCGTTCTTACACGTATATATTCCTTTCTTACACGTATATATACCGTTCTTACACATATATATTCCGTTTTTACATATATATATTCCGTTCTTACACATATATATTCTGTTCTTACACATATATATTCCTTTCTTACACGTATATATTCCGTTCTTACACATATATATTCCGTTCTTACACATATATATTCAGTTTTACGCATATATATTCAGTTCTTACGCATATATATTCAGTTTTTACACATATATATTCAGTTCCTACACATATATATTCAGTTCTTACGCATATCATATTCCGTTCTTACACAGATATATTCCGTTCTTACGCATATATATTCTTACACATATATTCCGTTCTTACACATATATATTCAGTTCTGACACATATATATTCCGTTATAACACATATATATTCAGTTCTTACACATATATATTAACTACTTACAAATATATATTCCGTTCTTACACATATATATTCTGTTCTTACACATATATATTCCGTTCTTACAAATATATATTCCGTTCTTACACGTACATATACCGTTCTTACACATATTTTACGTTTTTACATATATATATTCCGTTCTTACACATATATATTCTGTTCTTACACATATATATTCCTTTCTTACACGTATATATTCCGTTCTTACACATATATATTCCGTTCTTACACATATATATTCAGTTTTACGCATATATATTCAGTTCTTACGCATATATATTCAGTTTTTACACATATATATTCAGTTCCTACACATATATATTCAGTTCTTACGCATATATATTCCGTTCTTACACAGATATATTCCGTTCTTACGCATATATTTCTTACACATATATTCCATATTCCGTTCTTACACATATATATTCAGTTCTGACACATATATATTCAGTTATAACACATATATATTCAGTTCTTACACATATATATTAACTACTTACAAATATATATTCCGTTCTTACACATATATATTCTGTCTTACACATATATATTCCGTTCTTACACGTATATATTCCGTTCTACTACATATATATTCCGTTCTTACACATATATATTCCGTTCTTACACATATATCCGTTCTTACACATATATATTCAGTTGTTACACATATATATTTCCGTTCTTACAAATATATATTCCGTTCTTACACGTACATATTCCGTTCTTATGCATATATATTCCGTTCTTACGCATATATGTTCAGTTCTTACGCATATATATTGAGTTCTTACGCATATATATTCCGTTCTTACAAATATTATTCCGTTCTTACACGTACATATTCCGTTCTTACGCATATATATTCCGTTCTTACGCATATTTTGTTCAGTTCTTAGGCATATATATTCAGTTCTTACGCATATATATTCCGTTCTTACACATATATTCCGTTCTTACACATATATATTCTGTTCTTACACATATATATTCCGTGCTTACACGTATATATTCCGTTCTTACACATATATATTTCGTTCTACACATATAATTCCGTTCTTACACATATATTCCGTTCTTACACATATATATTCAGTTGTTACACATATATATTCCGTCTTACAAATATATATTCCGTTCTTACACGTACATATTCCGTTCTTATGCATATATATTCCGTTCTTACGAATATATGTTCAGTTCTTACGCATATATATTCAGTTCTTACGCATATAGTATTCCGTTCTTACACAAATATATTCCGTTCTTACACGTACATATTCCGTTCTTACGCACTATATATTCCGTTCATACGCATATTTGTTCAGTTCTTACGCATATATATTCAGTTCTTACGCATTATATAATCCGTTCTTACACATATATACTCTCCGTTCTGACTGCATATATATTCTTACAAAATATATTCCCGTTCTTACCACATATATATTCCGTTCTGACACATATATATTCCGTCTCTAACGCATATACTATTCCGGTCTTACACATATATATTCCGTTCCTTACACATATATATTCCGTTCTGACACATATATATTCCGTTCTTACAACATAATATATTCCGTTCTTACGCATATATATTCAGTTCTTACACATATATATTCAGTTCTACACCATATATATTCAGTTATTACGCATATATATTCTGTTCTTACACATATATATTCCGTTCTTACGCATATATATTCTTACACATATATTCCGTTCTTACACGTATATATTCCGTTCTTACACATATATTTTCCGTTCTAACGCATACATATTCCGTTCTTACACATATTTATTCCGTTCTCTACAGCGTATATATTCCGTTCTTACAAGTATATATCCTTTCTTACACATATATATTCCGTTTTTACACATATATATTCCATTCTCTACACCATAATATATTCAGTTGGTTACGCATATATATTCAGTTCTTACGCATATATATTCAGTTCTTACGCATATATATTCAGTTCTTACACATAGTATATTCAGTTCTTACACATGATATATCAGTTGTTACACATATATATTCAGTTCTTACGCATATATATTCCGTTCTTACACTATATATTTCCTTGCTTACGCATATATTATTCTTACACATATATTCCGTTTTTACAAACATATATATTCCGTTCTCTACACATATATATCCGTTCTAACGCGTATATATTCCGTTCTTACACATATATATTCCGTTCTTACACGTATATATTGCCGTTCATACACGTATATATTCCGTTTCCTACACATATATATTCCGTTTTTACACATATATATTTCCGTTCTTACACATATATATTCTGTTCTTACACATATAATATTCCTTTCTTACACGTATATATTCCGTTCTTACACATATATATTCCGTTCATTACACATATAATATTCAGTTTTACGCAAATATATTCAGTTCTTACGCATATATATTCAGTTTTTTACACATATATATTCAGTTCCTACACATATATATTCAGTTATTACGCATATATATTCCGTTCTTACACATATATATTCCGTTCTTACACATATATATTCTTACACATATATTCCGTTCTTACACATATATATTCAGTTTTTACACATATAATTCAGTTCCTCACACATATATATTCAGTTCTTACGCATATATATTCCGTTCTTACACATATATATTCCGTTCTTACACATATATATTCTTACACATATATTCCGTTCTTACACAAATATATTCAGTACTGACACATATATATTCCGTTATAACACATATATATTCAGTTCTTACACATATATATTCACTACTTACAAATATATATACCGTTCTTACACTATATATCTTCTGTTCTTACACATATATATTCCGTTCTTACACGTTTATATTCCGTTCCTACACATATCACATTCCGTTCTTACACATATATATTTCCGTTCTTACACATATATTCCGTTCTTACTAACATATATATTCAGCTCGTTACACATATATATTCCGTTCTTACAAATATATATTCCGTTCTTACACGTAAACATATTCCATTCTTATGCATATATATTCCGTTCTTACGCATATATGTTCAGTTCTTACGCAATATATATCAGTTCTTACGCATATATATTCCGTTCTTACAAATATATATTCCGTTCTTACACGTACATATTCCGTTCTTACGCATATATCTTCCCGTTCTTACGCATATTTGTTCAGTTCTTACGCATATATATTCAGTTCTTACGCAATATAATATTCCGTTCTTACACATAGTATATTCCTGTTCTTACGCATATATATTCTTACAAAATATTTCCGTTCTTAGCACATATATATCACCGTCTCTGACACATATATATTCCGGTTCTAACGCAGTATATTCCGGTCTCTACACATATATATTCCGTCTTACACGTATATATTCCGTTATTACACGTATATATTCCGTTCTTACACGTATATATTCTGTTCTTAAACATATATATTCCGTTCTTGCACGTATATATTCCGTTCTTAAACATAAATATTCCGTTCTTAGACATATATATTCTGTTCTTACACATATATTCCGTTCTTACGCCATATATATTCCGTTCTTTGGCATATATATTCAGTTTTACGCATATATATTCAGTTCTTACGCATATATATTCAGTTCTTACACATATATATTTCAGTTCTTACACATACATATTCAGTCTTACGCATATATTATTCCGTTCTTACACATATATATTCCGTTCTTACGCATATATATATTCTTACTCATATATCCGTTCTTACACGTATATATTCCGTCTTACACATATATGTTTCGTTCTAATCGTATACCATATTCGTTTCTTACACGCTAATATTCCGTTCTTACCACGTATATTCCCTTCTTACACATATACTATTCCGTTTTTACACATATATATTCATTCTTTCACATATATATTCAGTTGTTACGTCATATATATATTCAGTCTTACGCATATATATTCCGTTCTTACGCATATAATATTCAGTTTTTACACATATATATATTCAGTTCCTTACACATATACTATTCAGTTGTTACACATATATATTCAGTTCTTATGCATATATATTCCGTTCTTACACATATATATTCCGTTCTTACGCATATATATTCTTACACATATATTCCGTTCTTACACATATATATTCCGTTCTTACACATATATATTCC
This sequence comes from Cyrtodaria siliqua, assembly GCA_037043455.1. NCBI lineage: Eukaryota > Metazoa > Mollusca > Bivalvia > Adapedonta > Hiatellidae > Cyrtodaria > Cyrtodaria siliqua. Next base: position 5,765 of record JAWPHD010021175.1, on the reverse strand, counting down.
GTTCTAACGCGTATATATTCCGTTCTTACACATATATATTCCGTTCTTAACACGTATATATTCCGTTCTTACACGTATATATTCCGTTCTTACACATATATATTCCATTTCTACACTATATCTATTCCGTTCTTACACATATATATTCTGTTCTTACACATATATATTCCGTTCTTACACGTATATATTCCGTTCTTACACATATATATTCCGTTCTTACAACATACTCATATATTCCGTTCTTACACATATATTCGTTCTTACGCATATATATCCGTTCTTCGCACATATATTCAGTTTACGCATATATATTCAGTCTTACGCATATATATTCAGTTTTTTTACACATATATATTCAGTTCCTACACATATATATTCAGTTCTTACTCATATATATCCGTTCTTACACATATATATTCCGTTCTTACGCATATATATTCTTACACATATATTCCGTTCTTACACCTATATATTCAGTTCTCACACCTATATATTCCGTTATTACAACATATATATTCCGTTCTTACGCATATATAATCAGTTCTTACGCATACTATATCCGTTCTTACGCATATATATTCAGTTCTACACATATATATTCCGTTCTTACACATATATATTCACTACTTACACATATATATTCGTTCTTACACATATATATTCTGTTCTTACACATATATATCCGTTCTTACAGGTATATATTCGTTCTTACACATATATATACCGTTCTTACACATATATATTCCGTTCTTACACATATATTCCGTTCTTACACATATATATTTCAGTTGTTACACATATATATTCCTTCTTACAAATATATATTCCGTTCTTACACGTACATATTCCGTTCTTATGCATATATATTCCGTTCTCTACGCATATATGTTCAGTTCTTACGCATATATATTCAGTTCTTACGGCATATATATTCCGTTCTTACACATATATATTCCGTTCTTACGCATATATATTCTTACACATATATTCCGTTCTTACACATATATATCCCGTTCTTACAAATATATATTCCGTTCTAACGCATATATATTCCGTTCTTACACATATATATTCCGTTCTTACACGTCTATATTCCGTTCTTACACGTATATATTCCGTTCTTACAAGTATATATTCTGTTCTTAAACATAATATCTCCGTTCTTAAACGTATATATTCCGTTCTTACACATATATATTCCGTTCTTAGACATATATATTCCGTTCTTACACATATATTCCATTTCTTACGCAAATACATTCCGTTCTTTCATAATATATATTCAGTTTTACGCATAATATAATCAGTTCTTACGCATATATATTCAGTTATTACACATATATATTCAGTTCTTACACATATATATTCAGTTGTTACACATATATATTCAGTTCTTACGCAATATATATTCCGTTCTTACACATATATATTCCGTTCTTACGCATATATATTCTTACACATATATTCCGTTCTTACACATATATATTCCGTTCTTACACATATATATTCCGTTCTAACGCGTATATATTCCGTTCTTACACATATATATTCCGTTCTTACACGTATATATTCCGTTCTTACACGTATATATTCCGTTCTTGCACATATATTCCGTTTTTACACATATATATTCCGTTCCTACACATATATATTTTGTTCTTACACATATATATTCCGTTCTTACACGTATATATTCCGTTCTTACACATATATATTCCGTTCTTACATATATCTTCCGTTCTTACGCATATATATTCCGTTTTTTCGCATATATATTCAGTTTTACGCATATATATTCAGTTCTTACGCATATATATTCAGTTCTTACGCATATATATTCCGTTCTTACACATATATATTCCGTTCTTACGCATATATATTCTTACACATATATTCCGTTCTTACACATATATCAGTTGTAACACATATATATTCCGTTTCTTACAAATATATATTCCGTTCTTACACGTACATATTCCGTTCTTATGCATATATATTCCGTTCTTACGCATATATGTTCAGTTCTTACGCATATATATTCCGTTCTTACGCATATATATTCCGTTCTTACACATATATTTTCCGTTCTACGCATATATATTCTTACACATATATTCCGTTCTTACACAATATATTCCGTTCTTACACATATATATTCCGTTTTGACGCATATATATTCCGTTCTTACACATATATATTCAGTTCTTACACGTATATATCCGTTCTTACACGTATATATTCCGTTCTTACACGTATATATTCTGTTCTTAAACATATATATTCCGTTCTTACAGGTATATATTCCGTTCTTACACATAAATATTCCGTTCTTAGACATATATATTCCGTTCTTACACATATATTCCGTTCTTACGCAAATATATTCCGTTCTTTCACATATATATTCAGTTTTACGCATATATATTCAGTTCTTACACATATATATTCAATTCTTACACATATATATTCAGTTCTTACGCATTTATATTCCGTTCTTACACATATATATTCCGTTCTTACGCATATATATTCTTACACATATATTCCGTTCTTACACGTATATATTCCGTTCTTACACATATATTTTCCTTTCTAACGCATATATATTCCGTTCTTACACATATATATTCCGTTCATACACGTATATATTCCGTTCTTACACGTATATATTCCCATTCTTACACATTAATATTCCGTTTTTTACACATATATAAATCCATTCTTACACATATATATTCAGTTGTTACGCATATATTTTCAGTTCTTACGCATATATATTCGGTTCTTACACATATATATTCTGTTCTAAAACAAATATATTCACTTCTTACACAAATATATTCCGTTCTTACACATATATATTCCGTTCTTACATATATCATTTCTGTTCTATACACATATATATTCCGTTCTTACGCATATATATTCCGTTCTTACGCATATATATTCAGTTCTAACGCATATATATCAGTTCTTACACATATATATTCAGTTTTACTTATATATAATATTCAGTTCTTACGCATATATATTCAGTTCTTACGCAATATATATTCCAGTTCTTTCGCATATATATTCAGTTCTTACACATATATAGTCAGTTCTTACAAATATATATTCAGTTCTTACACATATATATTCCGTTTTTACACATATATATTCCGTTCTATACACATATATATTCTGTTCTTACACATATATATTCCGTTTTTACACAGTACATATTCCGTTCTTACACATATATATATTCCGTTCTTACACATATATATTCTCGTTCTTACACATATATTTCCGTTCTTACGCATATATATTCTTACACATATATTCCGTTCTTACAAATATATATATTCAGCTCTTACACATATATATTCCGTTCTTACACATATATATTCGTTCTTACGCAATATATATTCAGTTTTTACGCATATATATTCCGCTCTTACGCATATATATTCAGTTCTTACACATATATATTCAGTTCTTACACATATATATTCACTTCTTACACATATATATTCCGTTCTTACACATATATATTCCGTTCTTACACATATCTATTCGTTCTTACACATATATATTCCGTTCTTACCATATATATTTCAGTTCTTACGCATATTATATTCAGTTCTTACACATATATATTTAGTTTTACGCATATATATTCAGTTCTTATGCATATATATTCAGTACATACGCAAATATATTCAGTTCTTATGCATATATAATCAGTTCATAAGCATATATATTCAGTTCTTACGCATATATATTCAGTTCATAAGCATATATATTCAGTTCTTACGCATATATATTCAGTTCTTACGCTTATATATTCAGTTCTTACGCATATATATTCAGTTCTTACGCATATATATTCAGTTCTTACACATATATATTCAGTTCTTACACATATATATTCAGTTATTACACATATATATTTAGTTCTTACACATATATATTCTGTTTTTAAACATATATATTCCGTTCTTACACATATGTATTTTGTTCCTACACATATATATTCCGTTCTTACACGTATATATTCCGTTCTTACACATATATCTTCCGTTTTTACGCATATATATTCAGTTCTTACGCATATATATTCATTCCTTACACATATATGTTCAGTTCTAACACATATATATTCCGTTCTTACAAGTACATATTCCCTTCTTTACACATATATATTCCGTTCTTACACATATATATTCAGTTTCTACACATATATATTCACTTCTTAAACATATATATTCTGTTCTTACACATATATATTTTGTTTTACAGTACATATTCGTTCTTACACACATATATTCCGTTCTTACACATATATATTCCGTTCTTACGCATATATATTCAGTTCTTATGCATAAATATTCAGTTCTTACAGATATATATTCAGTTCTTACAGATATATATTCAGTTCTTACGCATATATATTCAGTTCTTACGCATATATATTCAGTTCTTACGCATATATATTCAGTTCTTACGCATATATATTCATTTCTTACACATATATGTTCAGTTCTTACACTATATATATTCGGTTCTTACATGTACATATTCCGTTCTTACACATATATATTCCGTTCTTACACATATATATTCAGTTCTTACAAATATATATTCAGTTCTTTACACATATATATTCAGTTCTTACACAAATATTATTCAGTTCTTACACATATATATTCCGTTCTTACACATATATATTCCGTTCTAAACATATATATTCCGTTCTTACACGTATATATTACGTTCTTAGACATATATATTCCGTTCTTACACACATATATTCCGTTCTTACGCATATATATTCAATTCTTACGCATATATATTCATTTCTTACACATATATGTTCAGTTCTTACACATATATATTCCGTTCTTACACATATATATTCCGTTCTTAAACATATATATTTCCGTTCTTACACGTATATATTACGTTCTTAGACATATATATTCCGTTCTTACACACATATATTCCGTTCTTACGCATATATATTCAATTCTTACGCATATATATTCATTTTCTTACACATATATGTTCAGTTCTTACGGATATATATTCAGTTTTACGCATATATATTCAGTTATTACACATATATATTCCATCTCTTACGCATATATTTCAGTTCTTACGCATATATATTCAGTTCTTACACATATATATTCCGTTCTTACACGTACATATTCCGTTCTTACACATATATATTCCGTTCTTACACATATATATTCCGTTCTTACACATATATATTCCGTTCTTACACATATATATTCCGTTCTTACACATATATATTCCGTTCTAACGCGTATATATTCCGTTCTTACACATATATATTCCGTTCTTCTTACACGTATATATTCCGTTCTTACACGTATATATTCCGTTTTACACATATATATTCCGTTTTTTACACATATATATTCCGTTCTACACGTAGATATTCCGTTCTTACACGTATATATTCCGTTCTTACACATATATATTCCGTTTTTACACATATATATTCCGTTCTTACACATATATATTCCGTTCTTACGCATATAGTATTCCGTTCACATATACCGTCAATATATTCCGTTTGACACATATATATTCCGTTCTTACACATATATATTCCGTTCTTACGCATATATATTCAGTTCTTACACATATATATTCAGTTCTTACACATATATATTCAGTTCTTAACTTACATATATTCCGTTCTTACACATATATATTCAGTTCTTTACACATATATATTCGAGTTGTTACAC
>JAWPHD010021174.1:0-29117 GCA_037043455.1 Cyrtodaria siliqua | reverse complement strand
CTAGTGAGGCATGGGTATTTTTTTAATTTGTCCCACTTTCTTCTATAAATGAAATTTCATAAAAATGGCGTTTATGAGGAGTAGCGCCGACAAGAGATTTAAAAGTAAAAATGTCAAGGGGCCGTAACTCCATCAAAAATCAACGAACTGGAAAAAAGCCGCGATAGGCACAACCAGAAATCATAGCAATGATTCCTGCTAACATGGCGTTAACACAAAAAAACAACAAAAAAAAAGCAATTAAAAAAATGAAATTAAAAAATATTTAAAATAAAAACTCTATCAATAAATCAAATAAAAAAAAATAAACAAGAGGCCCTAGAGGGCCTGTGGACGCTCTACTGGCTAACATGGCTCTTATAACATCAATGAAGCGAGAGACTGCCATTTACGTTTTTTGAAAGTTTCGGGCAAAAAACAGCTTTTGAACTAAATCAAGGGCCATAACTAAAGAATCTGTTAAAGTTCGGTAAAAATCAGATGAAAAATGAAGGCCCTACCGTATTAATAACTAAATCAAGAGCCGTAACTCCTCTGTTACTGGTACGACTGGTCCAACATAGAGCTAAAAAAAAATCAAAAAAAATCAAAAATCAAAAAAAAAATCAAAAATTCAATGAATCAATAATAATAATAAGAAATAATATTAAAATCTAAAAAGAAATTAAAAAATCAAAAAATCAATCAATTAAAAAAATAAAAAAAAAATAAAAAAAAAATAAAAAAAATAAAAAATAAATGAATAAAAAATAAAAAATAATAATATGAAAAAGAAAGTCGTAAAATGTGGTAAACTTTGGCAAAGATCAGATGCAAAATGAGGCCCTATCATGACCAGGCAAATTATAGCATTTTTAACAAAGTCAAGGGCCATAACTTCGCTGTTACTGGTCCGATCTGGCTGGTTTTTGAACTTGACCGAGCATTCATTGACATTAACAATCTGATAAAGTTTGGTAATGAGCGGATGAAAAATGAAGGCCCTATCGACTTAACGAGGCAAAATATAGCATTTTCAACTAAATCAAGGGCCATAACTCCGCTGTTACTGCTCCGATATGGCTGGTTTTCGAACTTGTTTGAGCTTTCATTGATATTAACAATCTGATAAAGTTTGGTAAAGATCGTAAGAACAATGAAGCCCCTATCTCCTGAACGAGGCAAAATATAGCATTTTTAACAAAATCAAGGGCCATAACTCCGCTGTTACTTGGCCAATCTGGCTTGTTTTCGAACTCATCCGAGCTTCCATTGATATTAACAACCTGTTAAAGTTTGGTAAAGAGTGGATGAAAAATGAAGGCCCTATCCTCTTAACGAGACAAAAGTTAACGACGGACGACAGACGGACGACGGACGGACGACGGACAACTCGGCACCCCATAAGCTCTGCTGGCCTTCGGCCAGTAGAGCTAAAAAATGAAATACAAAAATAATAAAAAAAAAATTGGAAACTTTGCAATGTACCACTCAAGATACAACTATAAGCAAAGTTTAAAAGGTCTTAGTGCATACGGTTTGTGAAAAAGTGACCTAAACACCAAAGTTGAAGGTAAAAATTATAAGGTTATCTGCCCTTTGCTTGGAGAGTCAAGGTCACATTCACATATGCTTTGTCACGTTGCGATGTACCACCCTAGATACAACTATAAGCAACGTTTTAAAGGTCCAGTGCATACAGTTTGTGAAAAAGTGACCTAAACGCAAAAGTTGAACCTAAAAATTATTAAGTTATCTGCCTTTTGCTTGGAGGGTCAAGGTCACTTTCACATTTGCTTTGTCACGTTGCGATGTACCACTCAAGATACAACTATAAGCAAAGATTTAAAGGTCTATTATTTACAGATTGTGAAAAAGTGACCTAAACACAAAAGTTGAACCTAACAATTATTAAGTTATCTGCCCTTTGCTTGGTGGCCAGGTCACTTCCACATTTGCTTTGTCATGTTGCGATGTATCACTCAAGATACAACTATAAGCAAAGTTTTAAAGGTCTAGTGCATACAGTTTGTGAAAAAGTGACAGGACAACATAGCTACATGTGTAAGAATTGACCAAAACCAACAGAAATATGTAAAAAAAAAAAAGGGGGTGTTGGGATGATGGGGGTGTGAGGGGGACGTTGAGGAGGAGAAAGCCCATACCTCAATATTGGCAGGGTTTTTTTTCTGGAAAAGGGGAAGGGGCCTGGGGCCTTTGAGATGGGGAAAATTTCCGCGGGCCGCCGGCGTTTTAGTGAAAAAGGGGAAACAAATTGTAAACAAGTTTAAAGTGCATGATTAACTTTTAATATGGCAAATTCAATTGAATTTGCTATCATACATCTTATGATTATAAGGCCATCACTCTATGTTTAACGTTTTTGAATTCCTCCACCAGATTGTCATAATCTTGATCACTTAAACTACCACTGAAGTCACTGATACGCATTAATGCGTCTAAGGTGTCCTGGGACATGCTTCTTAATCACAGTCAGTGAAGAAAGAATCAATTTTGCGCGTATTTTTTGCGTCCGTTTTTCTGATTTTCTTGTTGAATTGCTTCCAGTTATGAGACATTTTGAATAGGGGTGGTACGAGTGTCTGACCACGGTCGAGATTCCAGATTGCCTCGTGGTAGCGGCATGCCCAGTTAGCACACTACGCACGGGGGATTTTCTCACCCCCAGGGTTTTGCGTTTGTTGTTGTTCTTATTCATATTGTACACAAAGGTGGTACAATGTGTTTGTGATTGTTTTATCACCAACAACAGTTGATTAAGGTTACTTACTACCCTGTATAATTATGGACAGTATAGTATAGTTATTATATAACCATGTATGGTTGCTTTAGTGTTAAGTAACCTGTCAAATAGTTTAACAGTTCTTTAAAGTGTGTATGTGTATATTATGTATACACACTTTTTCTATGTAACACGTACGTTATAGACACACTATATATGTGTCACGTGTGTTAATAGCCCAAGCACAGAAATCGTCTCTGATTCCACTCGGATAGACAATAATCCGAACTGCAAGAGCGCTTTCGGTCTTGAAACCTTCTTCAGTTGCAACATGCAGTCCTAAACGATTTCTATTTAATACGTAAATTCTCTCATTTACTGATGTAATGAGGTTTATATCGGTACACTGTGATTAACCAATTAAGTGTGTATAGTGTATTCAATCTGTCTGAGTTAGTTAGTCATACACATTCACTACTTTATATATGTGTGGTTCTTATTGAGAACTGCTATTTTAAAGTACAATAGTACTGTAAGACAAAGCGGGTAGGTACCGAATGTATTGTCTTTTAATGAACATGCAGCACGATGTTCCGACACGACTGGGTTGGTACCGTCTTAAATGTGTCTTATAGGTAGCATGTATTCCGAAGAAAACACTATTTATAGTTATTCGTCGGGTTGGTACCGAGACAAAATTTGGAGTATCTCCAAATGTGAGTAACTATGTTCTCATAACAAATATATTAGCAAAATAAGACACGAATGTGTCATATATTCCGAGGAATATGCAGTTTACACGTCGGGTTTGTACCGAGACAAATGCTGGAGTATCTCCAGTAGTGTGTAAATCTGTACTGTATATAGCTATGTAGATCGCACGTCGGGTTGGTACCGAGACAAATTCTGGAGTATCTCCAGAAGTGTGCAGATCTGTACTGTATATAGATAGCTAACAGAAAGTGAAATATACAAGTTTTCAGAGCCGAAAACATGCGTGTGACTCAGTCGATGTAGGGACAACGACTGCCTATCTCGTTGCTGGTGTTTCTACAAAGTGTAGTGTGTTGGTCATTAATTGGTTCCATCTGTGTGTCTACCGTCTTCCTTTTGATAACTGTTTCGACTCGAATCAATTGACGCGCTCAGTGTGGTCAATTAGTTCACGCTCAAGGTGAGAAATTCTTCTGACCATATTACCGCCGATATATCATGATTAATTACCCTTCGGCGGTACTTCTGATACTGTACGAGATCTCGATTGGGTAATAGTTAAAAATGCGTTAATGTCATTTTTCAGTAAACCACCAGATATTAGAATCTAACAGCCGTGTTTACTTACAAGAGCATATTTTATAAGTGTCTCTTTATGTATTTCTTTCTCTATGCGTGTATAGATATAGTTTTTATTAAAGTAAAAACAAGAGTATATATTTTCCCTACAGCAAGTTTAATGTACCTTTTAGTATATCTTTTATTTGAATTTTCAGTTACAATCCTTAGTATAAATCAATCCGTGATAGTCACGATGTATGTGTGATGTAATTTGCCTCGACAATTGGCACGTTGTGTTTTATCTTGGTATACGACGGCTTGTGTGCTTTTTAATTATATGACATTGTGTTGTGTCTATGTGGCCATACACTGTTTGATTAGCCTGTCAGTTTCCGTGCTTGCTAGTGTATTTTTAACATAAGCAAGCTTATCTCTCCATTGTTTTCCTGTAAGTGCATCGTATTTGTTAGTCTACATATATGTTCTATATCCCTATATATTCATTTTTTTATTATTATTCCTATTCCTGAGAATTATTTAATTTAAATACATATTGTGTGTATTTATGGCATTTCTAGTCGGCCGGAGGGCACACATACATACATGTACACATCCATGTACATACACCTCCATACAAGTATGGATGCCCATGGGATATTGTTAAGAGTACAGTATACCCACAGTGGTTCTATTAAGTAGTAGCTTTTGGTTTATCCTGTTATTTGCAGACTAAACTTATTTTAAATAATACGTCACGCGAGGTGTGCGTATTTTATTAAATGGGTAGGCTACTTTACCTACCCATATGGAATAGGCTAAGTTGGTATATACCATGTACGTGTAGTTTTGAAGAGACTGCGTTACTGATTCATTGATGTTAGAAAGGAAACGTAATTGCAGCACTTTAGATAGAGTACACACACATTCGTATATATAGTGAGTTTATGTTTTTTCAAAGACAATATTGGGTGAGATTTGTGCATATACTGTTAACTCTCAGGCGAATAATTACGATATAATAATGTCCATCAGTTATTGCAACTCAATAAGACTAGTGTTAGTTTTGTTCCGTAAGGCTACATCAAGTAGATATAAGAGTCGAACAGACAAAGTATGCCGTGTTTACTTCAAAGAGCATATTTTATAAGTTTCTCTTTATGTATTTCTTTCTCTGTATGTATATAGATATAGTTTTTTTTAAAACCAAATACGGGTCCCTACACGCCCCTACTACAGTCATGTCAGTATACATATCAATATATTGGTCACTGTTAACGGTATACTTCCATAATACAGTTAGAGGTATACTTTCTTCCATAAGGTTAAAGGTATACTCTCTACAATATAGTTAAAGGTACACTTCCTGTACTATATTTACAAGTACTTATCGTAACGAACTTCACTATTTAAGAGAGCGTAATAAAGATAGTATCTTTAGTGAAAACTGGTCACCACATAAAAACAAGAGTATATGTTTTCCCTAAACATGTTTAGTGTACCCTAAAGTGTATTTTTTATTTGAATTTTTAGTTCATCTCCTTAGTATAGATCAATCCGTGATAGTCACGATGTATGTGTAATGTAGATTGAATAGAAGTATGACACGTAGTGAATTTGCTTTGAGTTTTCGTTATATACTTGTGTATATATTGGCAATGGGTCATGTCAGGTATGTCCCTGCTTTTGTGTGTTGGTTATGCAGAATGACTATAGTACTAAGTACTTTATGTTTGACAATTTTGTAAGTTCTCCTTCGAGAGTTGTGTGTGGCCCTTAAAAGGGCCTGGTATTCAGCATACCGAGAGTGATTTTATGGTGGGTTAGTCATGGCGCCCATTGTTTCTCGCATGGTTCTTGCCAAGACTAGCACCATAGCCTCCCAACGAACTAGTGGGGGAGAGAAGTGGGAGTGGGGGGCGGGGGCAACATAGCTATATGTGTAAGAATTGACCAAAACAACACAGATATATGTAAAAATCAAAACAAAACAAAAAACACAATCGAGTTTCGAGTGAGGGGGGAGGCGGGGTGGGGTGAGGGGTGAGGGCAACATAGTTATTTGTGTAAGATTGTGTAAGAATTGACCAAAACAACACAGAAATATGTAAAAATATAAGAAAAAAGGAGCGTTGGTGGAGGGGGGGGGGGGGGGGGGGGGGGGGGGGGGGGGGGGGGGGGGGGGGGGGGGGGGGGGGGGGGGGTGAGCGAGGTGAGGTGAGGAGGAGGGAGGCCATGCACCAATACGGGTGAAGTATGAATAAAATGCATAATGCTATAAGAAATCCCAAACCAAAATTATAGATAAATACAACAGCTTACACGCAAACCTTGATCTGCCGGTATTGTACATTATATGGGCCATCCGAATTTGGGTTCCATGGGAGCCCAGACTTTGCAGAAGACAAAATTACTTACGCAACACTTTACAACATACTATAAGGAGCTAGGACAAAAAATATAACAGATACAGACCTGTAAACAGCTTACGCGCAAAATGTGATGTGAAATAGACAAATTTTCAGAATGTGGGTTCCATGGGAGCCCAGGGGTTACAGGAACCTAAATTACTTAAGCAGCCCATCTGATAATGCTATAAGGAAGCTCATGGCCAATTTTGGTTGTGCTAGGATAAGAAATTTAAGATATATAGACTTGTAAACACAGCTTACACGCACAATATGATGTGAAATGGGACACATTCCATGGAAGCCCATGTGTTACAGGAACCAAAATTGCTTATGCAGCCCTTAAAATAATGTTATAAGGAAGCCCATGGCCAAATTTGGTTGAGCTAGGATAATAAAAGTAACAGACATAGAATTTTAAACACAGCTTACACGCAGACCTTGATGTGGGACGCCGACGAAAACGCCAAAGCCGATGCCGGGGTAATTACATAAGCTCTCTTATTTTTCGAACAGTCGGGCTAATAAAAAGAGAAATATTGAAAAACTTAATGCAACAGGACGCGGCGAGACGGGAAACAACACAATTTAAATTAGTGGAGTAAAACCTTATGAGATCTTAAAATTAGTAGTGTATAACTTAAAGAGGTTATTATTGCGTATTTTCATTTCATAAAAATGAGGAAAAAAACATTCGCAACCATTATCTGTTAAATAACAGGACAATAATTAAAAACTTTGTGAAATCTTGTATAAATTTGGTGGAGGTAACCTTATGAAGTCAGTATAATTAGTGGAATGGAACCTTATGTGTTTATCATAATGTATTTTCACATCGTACCAAAATTGAAAAGCAAATATATTACCATGTAACTATTATCTGTTAAAAATAAAAAGGGACGCGACGTGCAACGGGACATGACAAGACGCGACACAATGTAAATTAGTGGAGTGTAACCTCATGAGGTCTTAAAATTACTAGCGTATAACTATATGAGGTTATTATTACATATTTTCACCTTATAAAGCAGAAAAAGAATATACGCAAAAATTATCTGTTAAATAACAGGACAATAATTAAAAACTTTGTGGAATCTTGAGTAAAAATTAGTGGAGTGTAACCTTATGAAGCCTGTATAATTATTGGAATGCAACCTTATGTGGTTTTCATAATGTATTTTCATATCATATCAAAAATGAAAAGCAAATACGCAACCAATTAACTATTATCTGTTAAATAATACAAGAGGTCAATGACCTTGAAGCTCTACTAACAGATTTTGGTAGCTAGATCCGCCATGGAAACCTGTGAAGTTTTTTAGAAATAAGACCAACACTTTCAGAGAAGTAGTCGATACAAGTTTTTCCTATATCACTCTATGTAAAAAATATGGTCGCTGGAGGCCATGTTCAACATAGAATCAAAATGAATTTTGTATAGGACCAACTACATGTCATTCCAGTCATTTTAGTAAAGGTTCCAAATCCATATCACTTATGCTTTCTGAGAAGTAGTTGCCACAAAGTTGTATTAAGCTGTGGCAGCCATTTTGAATTTCCGGCAAACCTGGTTTTTACTTGGGACTAACTGGACATCAAGACCAACAGTCCTGTAAAGTTTTATGAAACTCATTTTGGTAAAGGTACCAATGGTTTTAGGGAAGTAGTCGCCACAAAATTGTATTTAAAATGTATTTTTAGCCATGGCGGCCATCTTAAATATTAGGCCAACCTGATTTTTACTTAGGAAAAACTAGACATCAAGAGCAACATTCCTATATTTCTAAATAGTATGATTTATTATGCAACATTACCTAATAGTATGCAACATTATAGTCTCATTCAATTTTATCCTAGTCTAAAGAATATATCCTTTTTTAGCTTATAAAAGTGTCATAATGCTGCCACAACTTTTAATTATAAAGCTATATCAATTAAATCCCTTAAAACATCAACCTCAGTATATCCGATTTGCTACTCAACATTAATTTCTCCAAATCACCGTATTCATAAATATAGCAGGCGTGTGGCCAGGTTACAGGTCATGTTATGCAATTTCTCCTGAGAATTAATTTACTATCTCACCAGTACAAGTAGATTTGCTTTTGTCTCTGTGGTTATATTTATATTATATACAAAAAGAGACTTAAACCTTACCCCCTCTAGGAATGTATAATGGACTGACCTTTCTTTGAATTTGAACCAGTCCATTTATAGTACAAAGGGATGTTTCGGTCAAGATGCCAATCATTTTGTTAAAGGTTTCAATTCAAGATCACTTACGGTTTTTAAGAAATAGTCACCACAAAATAGCATTTTTAAAATCTATTTTTAGCCGTTGCGACCATCTTGAATTTCCAGCCGACCTGCATATTTGCTAGGACCAAGTCATCAGGAGCAACATTCCTGTCAAGTTTCATGAAAATCTGTCAAGTAGTTTGAGAGAAGTGGTCGCCACAAGCTTTCCGATATAACTCTATGTAAACAACAAGAGGCACAAGAGGGCATGTGGATGCTCTACTGGCTAAATATAAAGTTTATATATAAGGGTCATAACTTTTTCAAATATCATTCAACCGGAACATGGCGATTATATAATATGCTTGGTACTGATCATCCCTGACAAGTTTCGTTGAAATCCAGCCAGAGGTTCAGGAGAACTGGTCTGTACAAAGTTAGTGTATTAAAACCTTTACAGGTGCAGCTAGGCTTGGTACTGATCATCCCCACCAAAATTCGTTGAAATCCAGCTAGGAGTTTAGAAGAGACTTATCTGGACGAAGTTTGTCTATTACAACATTTAAAGGGTCATAACTCTGCCAAAAATCAATCAACCGGAATATGGCGATGATATGTACAACTAGGCTTGATACTGATCATCCTTGTCAAGTTTTGTTAAAATTTCCGGAAAATGTTTGTGTATCAAAAACTTTTAAAGGGCCTTAACTACACCAACGATCTGTAAACCGGAATGCGACGATGATATGCACAACTAGGCTTGGTGCTGATAATCCCTGTAAAGTTTTGTTGAAATCTGGGGAGGGGTTCAGGAGAACTAGTACAGACAAAGTTTGAATTAAAACCTTTAAAGTGCCATAACTCTGCCAAAAATCATTCAACCGGAACACGGCGATGATTTGCACAACTAGACCTGGAACTGATCATCACTAAAAAGTTTAGTTTAAATCCGGCCAGGGGTTCAGGAAAACTAGTTAGGACAAAGTTTGTGTGTTAAAACCTTTAAAGGGACATAACTACGCCAAGATCATTCAACCGGAACACGGTGGCGATAAAATTATGTACAACTAGGCTTGGTACTGATCATCCCTGAAAAGTTTCACTGAAATCCTGCCAAATGAAGGCTCTTTTGTCTTAATGAGGCCAAAATATAGCATATTTCAGAAAATCAAGGGCTATAACTCAGATGTAAATGGTCCAGTCTGGCTGTGTTTCAAACTTGTCGCAGCTTTCATTTATATTAACAATCTGGTAAAGTTTGGTAACGATCGGATGAAAAATGAAGGCCCTATCGTCTTAACGAGGCAAAATATAGCATTTTTAACTACATTAAGGGCCACAACTCCGTTGTTACTGGTCCAATCTGGCTGGTTTTCAAACTTGTCCGAGCTTTCATTGATATGAACAATCTGTTTAAGTTTGGTAAAGATCGGATGAAAAATGAAGGCCCTATCGTCTTAACAATGTAAAGGTTAACAGACGACGGATGCCGGACGGACGACGGAGAACGGACAACACACCATGCCATAAGCTATGCTGACCCTTGGCCAGTAGAGCTAAATAATAATATGGCCACTGGCGGCCATGTTTGACATCGAATCGAAATGAATCTTGGTTAGGACCAAGTACATGTCACACCAGTCATTTTGGTAAAGGTACCAATTCAATATCACTTACGGTTTTTGAGAAGTAATCGCCACAAAGGCACATTTTTTAAATCTATTTTTAGCAGTGGTGGCCATCTTGAATTATCTTACCGACCTGAATTTTGCTAGGATCAACTAGACATCAAGAGCAACATTCATGTCAAGTTTCATGAAATTCCAACAAGTAGTGTCAGAGGAGTATTCGCCAGAAGTTTTTCCTATATAACTCTATGTAAACAAAGATGGCCACTCAGCAGCAGTGAATATGCAATCAAAATGAACTTTGGTTAGGACCAACTACATGTCATGCCAGTCATTTTGGTAAAGGTTCCAAATCAATATCACTTACGGTTTTCGAGAAGTAGTTATTTTTAGCTGTTGCGGCCATCTTGAATTTCCGGCCGACCTGAATTTTTGCTAGGATCAACTAGACATCAAGAGCAACATACCTGTGAAGTTTCATGAAAGTCCGTCAAGTAGTTTCAGAGGAGTAGTCCCCACAATTTTTTCCTATATATCTCGATGTAAACAAAAATGGCCGCTGGCGGCCATGTTTGACATCGATTCAAAATGAAGTACATGTCACACCAGTCATTTTGGTAAAGGTTCAAATTCAATAACACTTACGTTTTTTGAGAAGTAGTAGCCACAAAGTCGCATTTTTTAAATCTATTATTAGCAGTGGTGGCAATCTTGAATTTCCTACCGACCTAAATGTTTGCATGGATCAACTAGACATCAAGAGCAACATTCATGTCAAGTTTCATAAAATTCCATTGAGTTGTTCCAGAGGAGTAGTCGCCACAACGTTTTCTTATTTAACGCTATGTAAACAAAGACAGCCCTGGCGGCCATGTTTGACATCCAATCAAGATGATCTTTGGTTAGGACCAACTACATGTCGTGCCAGTCATTTTGATAAAGGTTTCAAATCAATATCACTTATGGTTTTTGAGAAGTAGTCGCCACAAAATCGCATTTTTAAAATCTATTTTTAGCCGTGGCGGCCATCTTGAATTTCCGGCCAACCTGAATTTTTGCTAGTATCAACTAGACATCAGGAGCAACATTCCTGTGAAGTTTCATGAAAATCTGTCGTGTAGTTTCAGAGGAGTACACAAAAACATGTTTACAGACGGACAGACAGACGGACGACGCACCACGGCATAGGTTCTGCTATCTTTGATCAGTCGAGCTAAAATTGGGACGCGACGCGACGGGACGGGGATTGGGACGCGACGGACAAAGTGATTCCTATATAGCCCCCACTTCTTCGAAGCGAGGGTATAATACAATTTTGCGATTTCAGTTATCTTAGATAATCTACTTTTTTTTAAAATATATTATTGTTGCAATATAATGTACAGTTGGTAATATGTAAAAAGAATTTGGTTTGAACTATTCTAATAATTAATATTAATGACTGAACAAATGCAAGTTATGTAGGAAAACTAAGGGACACCGGGAATTTAAAAAAATCAAGATTGCGAAGTGTCCCGTTAAAACGAAAAGTGTACTGCTTCAGATACGTTGTGGGTTATTTGTATCCATGAATTTCTTTGACTTCGAATTACATTTCGTACATGATGAAAAAATGAGCGAATATATTTAGGAACACAACTGACATATTCCATATAAGTGTGCACTTTAGCTCCCATCAATGTGTGAAATTTTAAAATGAAATTTTAGTAAAACTGGCAATGAAATTGATTAAAAAAGCTAAAAATTGATCTGTATCAACAAAACAATATCAAGGAAATGCAATGAAACAGATATTTTTGAAGTTTTTAAAATTGCTGTTGCTAATGTCATATTTTGACGGAAAGTTTGACGGAATTTGATAACATTAGCAACAACAAAAGTTCTTTAAATAACTGATATAATGGTAATTTTTGCAATAAATTCTTCATATTTTGATTTACAGTAACCCAGACTGTACAGGTTTCAAATTTCATCTTTAGAGGGTTGACAAAGAAATATTATTGTTGCTAATGTCGGAATGTAGCTAATGTCATCTTTGACAGAAAGTTTGACGGAATGTGATGACATTAGCAACAAAAGTTCTGTAAATAACTGACATCATTGTAATATTTGCAATAAAATCTACCCATTTTCATTTATAGTTACCCAGACTGTATAAGTTTTGGATAAAAAAGCTTTTCAAAGTTCGCCTTTAGAGTGTTTACAAAGAAATATTAATGTTGCTAATGTCACATAAGTTTGACGGAATGTAGCTAATGTCATCTTTGACGGAAAGTTTGACGGAATCTGGTGACATTAGCAACACAAGTTCTGTTAATAACTAATACCATTGTAACACTTATAATCAACTCTTCCTATTTTCATTTACAGAAACAGAGACTGAATAAGTTTTGCATGGAAAAGCTTTTCAAAAGTCCATGTTTTAGAGTGTTTACAAAGAAATATTAATGTTGCTAATGTCACATAAGTTTGACAGAATGTAGCTAATGTCACACATGTTAATAATGTCATCTTATTTGACAGAACATGTTCAATGTTTATTTTTGTGAAAGATTGTTGAATATTCACTCACTCTGTATAACTAAAACAGTGAATCGGTTCAAACAAAATCCCTGTAAATTGGAAATGCATGTTTTTATCAAGGAGGGTTATTTGTTCAGTAGCACTCAGTGTTTTTTTTATGCCTAATTTGGGGCCGTTATTCGGCCCCATTCACAATGCCAAAAAGTATACTTTTTTCACAATTATATCCAAAAAATTCACAACCTGAAAAAAAAAAAAAAAAAAAAAAAAAAAAAAAAAAAAAAAATTTTGGTGTAAATGGAGACTAGTAAGGATACTAGTCTTAATATACGCTGCTGTTATAACTAGTCTGTATTTAACAAAACAAAACTTTCTTTTGTTATAATATTTCACAATTTTCACAATTTCTAGAAAAATGCCGCTATTTTTCACAATGGCACAGGCACATGCTGCATTCACAAAACACATAAAAAAAACACTGAGCAGGTTGTTGCTAATGTCATCTTGTGAATTTGACAGAAATGACATTAGCAACATTGTTTTTTGCAAAATAATATGTGTTGGACTATATAATATAAAATTATCTGTCTATAGTTCCCATTAATGATAAATTAGACGATTTTCTGTCATTTTTAGCTCATAAGGGCCAATCAGAAATTATTTATATGAATGTGTGCTAATGTCAGCAAGTTTGACAGAAAACTTTCAAAATAAAAACAAAAATAAAAAAACATTTTAATGAAGAAGCAATCCACAGAATCTGCTTTTAACTGTTGTAAAATAGTTTAGTATTATTTATGTTCTTATCAGATCTAATGAAATTTACAATATAAACATCTCGAACTTCAATGTAGCTGCCTTATAAAAGTGTCATGTCACTTTACCGAGAGTTCATTCTGTTAAATTTCTAAACTTTTGCAAACTTTTTTTCTTTTATTCTTTTATTCTTTTAACTTTAGTAGATTTCTCTTTTTCACAGATTTTGCTGAAACTTGATAGAGTAAACAATAAAAGGTGAACATACATGATAGACAAATATATACATTCAATGAGAAATATTGATAAAAGAAAATTTGACGGAATGGTGCACTCTTTATATGGAATATGTCAACTGTAGACAGTTAAACTTGAACTATTATACAACTGATTATAAAAGTCGACGGTTAGAACTATTTATCAAAGGGTGAATACAGACCTAATCCATTGACTTTTAAGGAATTAAATAGTTGTTTTACTATAGACCAGAAAATACAAAGAATTACACAGTTGTTTTATTATTTTTATTTATAAAACTGAACTGGAATTTGTGTATGTATCAGTCAGAGCTATAACCTTAATCAGTTACATTTTTCATAACCTGTGACTGTTATTTAAACAAAAACTAAAACTGGGATAGTAACCAGAATCAGTTACTACCACAAAATCATTCAAGTTTAGATGCATTCTATCTTCTGTACAGGAATTTTCTCTATATATATATAATTTTCTCCAGGTAGGGTGATTATTCAACTTTACAACCATGCAATAAAATTCTATGAGCATGGATGAAAATTCAATGGCAAGGCCGCTCAAGTTACCTTCTGTTACACAACAAAATTCATTAAAAATAATTTTGTAGGCTCCAACATGATAATTATTGAACAACTGCTCATTGGATCTTGATGAAGATGTATTTATCCTTAATAATAAGTATTCAGACATAAATAAACACTGCACATTTGCCAACTATTTCAATTTATTAGCAAATGAATCTTGGTAACTGATTTCGGTTACAAGTTGTTATTAGGGAAAAGTATCTGCTACTCTAAACCAAAGGGAAATAATAATTTGGCATTTTAATAACTTCCAGCAGTTATAAAATTTGTAACTGTTTTTAAGGTTAGAGCTCTGACTGTGTATTAACATAATGCATTTCTGTTTTAAAAAACAAGGAAATCGATAGAACCGATGGATGCTCCCCAAAATGTATCCTCAATTTATCATATGGCCTTGTATCACCCAGCAGTTTTCAATTTGCAGTCCCATCAGTAGTTTTGAAGTTATGCTCCGGACAAGAATACCAAGTATGAAATTACAAGTGGCAATAACTTTAAGTTGAATGATGACATAGTTATGGTTCTCGAACTTTGTATATCCTCTCATTGCCCTCTATCATTGAGTGAAGTTTCATTGTACATGTAGTCCCATCAGTAGTTTACTGGTCCTTTGGGACCAACTAGCCCAATATAGGTGGTTTTGAAGTAGAATACCGCTTAAGCCGGTGCTAGGGGGCGTGAGAGGTGTTGCTTCTTTCATTACTTCTCATGAACAGACTCAATAAAACCGAGTATGCTGCTTTATTCTCTTAATTGTGTTTGTTGCTCCCAAAGGATCACCTTTATCATTATTTATTATCGAAGTTATGCTCCGGACAAGAATTCCAAGTATAAAAGTACAAAGGGCAATAACTATAATTCGAATGATGACAGAGTTATGGTTCTTGCACTCTGCACTTCCTCTCTTGGCCCTCTATCATTATGTGAAGTTTCATTGCAGTACCATCAGTAGTTTTGAAGTTTGACTCCGGACAAAAGTGGGACGGGCGGAAGGACAAAAGGACGGAAGGACAAAGAGGCGTCTATATGCTCCCTCGAAAAAATTTGGGGAGCATAAAAAGCATGCACATGACAGCTGGACTACAATGACATAGCTGGACTATTGCATGCTAAATGTACTACTGTATGGCTAATGAAGGAACTATTGCTTGCTAAATGTACTATTGCATGGTTAAAGAAGGAAATATTGCACGCTAAATGTACTATTGCACGGTTAATGAATGAACTATTGCATGAGTAATGAATGAACTATTGCACGCTAAATGTACTATTGCATGGTTAATGAATGAACTATTGCACGATAAATGTACTATTGTATGGTTAATGAATGAACTACTGCATGCCAAATGTACTATTGTCTGGTTAATGAATAAACTATTGCATGCTAAATGTACTATTGCATGGTTAATGAATGAACTTTTCACGCTAAATATACTATTGCATGGTTAATGACTGAACTATTGCATGCTAAATGTACTATTGCCTGGTTAATGAAATTTTGCACGCTAAATGTACTACTGCATGGCTAATGAATGAAGTTATTGCATGCTAAATGTACTATTGCATGGTTAATGAAATTGTGCACGCTAAATGTACTATTGCATGGCTAATGAATGAACTATTGCATGCTAAATGTACTATTGCCTGGTTAATGAAATTGTGCAGGCTAAAATACTATTCCATGGCTAATGAATGAATTATTGCATGCTAAATGTACTATAGCATGGTCAATGAATGACATATTGCATGCTAAATGTACTATTGCATGGTTAATGAATGAACTTTTGCACACTAAATGTACTATTGCATGGTCAATGAATGACCTATTGCATGCTAAATGTACTATTACATGGTTAATGAATGAACTTTTGCACGCTAAATGTACTATTGCATGGCTAACGAATGAACTATTGCACGCTAAATGTATTATTGCATGGTTAATGAATGAACTTTTGCATGCTAAATTCACTATTGCATGGCTAATGAATGAACTATTGCTCGCTAAATGTATTATTGCATGGTTAATGAATGAACTATTGCTCGCTAAATGTACTATTGCATGGTTAATGAATGAACTATTGCTCGCTAAATGTACTATTGCATGGCTAATGAATGAATTATTGCTCGCTAAATGTACTATTGCATGGTTAATGAATGAACTATTGCACGCTAAATGTACTATTGCATGGTTAATGAATGAACTATTGCACGCTAAATGTACTATTGCATGGCTAATGAATTAACTATTGCTCGCTAAATGTACTATTGCATGGTTAATGAATGAACTATTGCACGCTAAATGTACTATTGCACAGTTAATGAATGACCTATTGCTCGCTAAATGTACTATTGCATGGTTAAATAATGAATGAACTATTGCACGCTAAATGTACTATTGCATGGTTAATGAATGATCTATGTCATGGTTGGCATTATCCCATCAGAATGTTTAATCACACGTGATTGACTTGACTGCTTCTAGGCCAAAGAAAAACGCTTATATTTGTTCGATATGCAATAATATTGTATCACAAACATGGTTGGCATAAGGTGTACTCATGTCTTAGTAGAAGCAATGAGACTGACAAGCTGTGACAGAATACCTATAATATCAGCAATGTATTTCTTAATAACACAACTGTTATATATCTAATCAGTCAGAAGCTAGTTTACTATAATGTTATGACCCATTACCTCATTTAACTTCCTGATTGCATCCTGTGCGTTGGTATCTGCAGCCAGGTTTGGTGGGTCACTCAGTAACTGTATCATTACATCTATATAGTCATCCAACTCAGGGCGATTAAGTTGAAATGTAGATGTATGAAGGACATCATTTCTTATTGTTCGTGCCTGTATAGGGATAAACAAGATAGTAATCTTAATGTTTACTGTAAATGATAAAGCAATACATACATTTAATGAGTATCTTATATTATATCTTGAACTAAGCTGAACAGTGAATACATTTACTTTTATAAACCTTTGAAATTGCTATAATAAAATCCACTGATAAATGAGTCTAGTTATTAAGAAGAAAGTTACATCTACTTGTATTTAAATAAGCAGCCTAATTCTATTTTTACCTGCAAGAATATGTTGTTTTTATTCGATTTATCCAGATTCTCCGTTACTTCGTTCTGCAAATCGGTGAGATTGATAATCACATTTAGAAGCCCGGGTAAGTCTGTGTCAGCAGCAGACTGTATGCTGGTGTAGCCGCTCACTGCCATGTAACACTTAGCGACCTCCCAGTGGTTACTGCATAACTGCTGGGCATCTGTATTATTCCAGGAGGGACCACTTCTTGACAGGTCTCCACCTGTTTTGCCATGTCTGTGACTTTGTATAATTCGATCACGGATTTCTCCACATAAACCACTAGTGGGGCATTTGTATTGCTTATCTAGCATATTCTCTGTGGTGCATGTGGTGCACACCGTCCCTGCCGGCAAACCTCTCGCTTGACGGCTGTCTGTCAGAAGTTTTTTATGGAAAGTGTCGACTTTAGCATCAACAAAATGCTGAATTCCATCTTTTGTACATTTTAGAACGAGACCTGCTGTCACCCAGTTTCTGTACAGCGGGTCCTTCAGTGTTTGCTTTAGTGTGGTCGCCATGGGAACAAAAAGATGGTTTCAGGTGTGCAAGTCCATCATCTGACTGTAAAATAAAACAATGTATTCCAGTTATATATAAGGGACTATTTCAGAAATATAAACATGTAGTGTTGATTGGTCACCATGGTACATGTACCAGTGAGATGGTATCAGTCACTATCAGATGTGCTAGTCCATCATCTGATCTCTAAAATAATAGAAGAAAGTTTGAAATCATTATTGCAATCTTTCATGAACTATGTACCGGTTTGTTGTTTTAAGTGTTTAAGTTTAAGAACGAGTTGCATAAAGTTTCATGACCATAGTTATGTCAATATTTTGTTTTTTAGCTCGTCTGTTTTTGAAAAATCGAGAGGAGTTATTGTCATGACTTGATCGGGGTCTGCGTCTGCTGCGTCTGCGTAGTTATCGTCTGCGTGAATCTTGGTTAAGTTTTGAGTTAAGGTAACTCAGTAACTCTTAGAGCTATAGCTTTGTCATGACTTGATCGGGGTCTGCGTCTGCTGCGTCTGCTGCGTGTGCGTAGTTGTCGTCTGCGTGAATCTTGGTTAAGTTTTGCGTTAAGGTAACTCAGTAACTCTTACAGCTATAGCTTTGGAACTTTGCATAGTTGTTCTACATCCTAACATCACACAGTAAATCAAGTTTCATAACTCTGTTATGCATTTTCAGGGCAGGAAAAATCCACTCGTCCGCTCGTCATGACGAGTGACACCTCGTGCAGGACGAGTAAGTTTTCCTGTCTGAGTGAAAAATTTGATGAGCTAATTATTTTTTTCAAGCTTAAATCGCGTGTCTAGCTAGAAATACGATATTTGCGCTGTTAAATCAAAACCGGATGTTTACCGCAATTTCGAAGTCCGGGCGAAAACAAAAGAGTATAAGATGAAATTTGATTGGCTAATAATCGAGTAACAAAATCTAGACTGGTTTACTGTATAATTTTGTAAAAACATGGGAATGTATTTTTATGTGTATTGTGTAATAAAGGCAATATAGTTTACGAGTATAAAATGGTGTTATGTTTTTATTTATAATATTAAATGTGTGTGAGTGTGTGTGTTTGTGTGTATCTGGTTAAGACAAAAGGGAAAAATAATAACAAACTAAAAAAATAAGTAAGACAATGCAAATATTTCCATATTAAATTAGATACCATACAATTATCCTGTTCAATGACAATATTTGCATAAAACAATTAAATTAATACAAGACAATAACTCAATCAAATTGGCTGCGGTCACCCATCCAAATACTAACCACATACTCCGTTGCTTAACTTTCCAATACAGTCAGTGCGAACGTATATTAGTCCGGGTCAATGAAATGTCGGTTTACGGGATTCGGTACAATTTATGTACGGGTCGGGCGGCGTTTTAGACATGACACCGGAAGTTTACGCGGTCGTTTATTTTCGTCTGCAATCATGTCGGACATTAGAAAGTTTCTTTCTTATTCGTTCTCTAAAGGCAAGCAGGGTGGAGGTGATGATCAAGACGCCTCAAAAAAGGCAGAAAAACGCAAGGCTGACCAGCGTAGCTATGATAAGACCAAGCGAAAAAGGCTACTAAAAACAAGCTGGCTTTCTGAATTTGATTGGGCCGTTTATGATGAACATGAAAATGCATTGTTTTGCCGTATCTGTAAGAAATTTCCAACATTGAGTGATCCTGATTTGTCACTTGTTAAGGGTATACGCGAAAATTATCGTAAAGAAACACTAAAATTTCATAACAAAAGTGTAAAACACATCAAGTGTATTGAACATGAACACGTTCTGAGGAAACCCCACACATCAAAAATTGTGCAGTCGGCGCAAAAAGCTGATGAAAAAAACAGCCAGGTATATGAAAAACTATTCAACACTGCTTATTACGTAGCAATTGAAGGGGTACCCATGACACAATTTCCAAAACTTTTAGAATTACAAGAGAAAAACGGTGTAAATATTGGCTCTAACTACAGAATGACCATGCATGCAGTGATTTTATTGAAAGCATTGCCGAAAACCTAAAATCAGAGGCAACAAAAGACTTTGAAAACGCACTTTTTATCAGTATTCTTTCTGATGGCTCCACTGATAAGTCTGTTCAGGAGCAAGAAATCGTTTATGTTAGATATGTCGATGCTTCAGGTCATGTGTGTACAAAATTAGAGGACATAGTTGCTCTTGACCATGGCCATTCACAGGGCGTCAAGGCAGGCATTTTCAAAGGCCTTGAAACGGTCGGAATGACTGAAGAAGTTATTTCAAACAAACTTATTGGAATCAACACAGACGGTGCTTCGGTTAATATGGGCTCGAAATCAGGGGCTGTTAAGCTTATAATTGATAATGTCAAGACTTATAAAGGCAATGCATGCCAAAATTATATAACAGTAGTTCACTGCGTCGCTCACAACCTTGAGCTTGCTGTTTGTGATGCCAAGAAAGATTGTGCATATCTGAAACGGTTTGAGGAAGTTTTGAAAGGGATTTTTCACTTTTATTACTATTCACCAAAAAAACGTAGAGAACTTTTTGAAATTGCAAATAACCTTGACCAGGAACTAAAAG
This sequence comes from Cyrtodaria siliqua, assembly GCA_037043455.1. Taxonomy (NCBI): domain Eukaryota; kingdom Metazoa; phylum Mollusca; class Bivalvia; order Adapedonta; family Hiatellidae; genus Cyrtodaria; species Cyrtodaria siliqua. Next base: position 8,554 of record JAWPHD010021174.1, on the reverse strand, counting down.
ACTTTGGTGGGATACAGCAGATTCGATGGGTGTCAAGCCAAAACAGAGCATTGAAAGCTCTTCTTGATAACCTGGAAATAACATGCATACATCTTGAGGACATTGCCCATAAAAGTGACGAAAATGGTGCTAAGGCAAAGGGTTACCTGAAAGAGTTGAAAACTGACAGATTCCTGAGATTCTTGAACTTTTTGATAGACTGGACGGATCTTCTAAGTGACCTTTCAAAAATCTTTCGGGTTTGAAATTTTGATGTCACATTATTTGTTGAAATTAAATAACAATCATGTATTTATAAATGAACAATATGTAATGGTACTGAATCAATCAATAGCACAAATAAGTCAGTATACATTTATGATCAGTCATAACTCATTTTGAACGAAGTTTCATTCATCAATCAATAAATTATGTGTTAAATAAAACTGTTTCTTTCATTTCAGGAAAAGCATTGTTTAGTCTCTGTTGTTAGTCCGAAGATTGATGACTTAAAGGAGAAGTTTGCTCACATGAAAACCAGAAGGGGGAAACATTTGAGAAAGTTTGAACGTGACTGTGTTGATGGCAACTATAGCGGTGTTACAATAACCAGAGAGCAAAGACGAGGCCAACCTAGAGGGGATGGACCTGATGCAATTAATGGTGACATTGATGATTTACTGACAGATTCAATATTTTTCCTAGAAGAACGTTTCATAAAGTATCTAGGTGGTGAGCCTCACTCATTTTTCAATGTGTTCAATTATAACTTGTGGCCAGATAAAGACACTGAAGCTGAGCAATTTAGAAATTATGGTGAAGAACAAATTGAGAGTTTGGTGAATCTGTATGATCCTCTTTTAACAGATGAAGAGTGTGAAAATGCTGTGGACCAGTGGTTAGATATTAAACTGTTTGTTAACAGAAACAAGAAACGAACCATGTTAGAGACATATGAGAATGTTATGACTGTTCTCCCTGACAGTGAAGATTATGAGAAAATGAAATACATTTTGCCTTTTGTTAACATTATGTTAACAATTCACCATCTACAGCTGAGTGTGAGCGTGGATTTAGCTCAATGAACAGGGTGAAATCTCAAGGCAGGTCTTCAATGGCACAGGCAACTCTCCAGAATCTCCTGAGAGTCAATGTTGATGATCCGAAATCGAATGTTTTCTCATCCACAGTGTTATTCACTGGTTAAACTCGGGCAGAGGCACAAGACACACGCTGGGACACAGATGTCCAGGTCCAAGGGGGCCAAGGATTAGGAATATTATTTCAGATTCAGACAGTGATTGACTTATAAGGACTATGAGTCATGTATTGTAAAATGAAAACTGTTATCATCATGATTGTAGTGCTACTTTTATTCATAAAAATTACATATAAAATTAAAATACAGTGTTGGTTTTAGTTAATAAACACATATCATGATATAACTTGTTTTTTGTAGGACGAGTAGATTTTTTGAAGGACGAGTAAGATTTCCAATCCACTAGTCCTACAGGACGAGTAATATTTCCAATCCACTAGTCCTACAGGACGAGTAGGCTATTAAAAAAATGTCCTGCCCTGATTATTTTGCAAAAGTTATTCCCCCCTTTTTGAACTTAGACTTTTGGTTAAGTTTTGCATCAAGGTCCACTTTTTTCTGTAACTGTTACAGCTACAGCTTTGAAACTTGGCATAGTTGTTCTACATCATAACATCACACAACAAATCAAGTTTCATAACTCGGTTGTACAATTTGCAAAAGTTATGCCCCTTTTTGAACTTAGAATTTTGGTTAAGTTTTGCGTTAAGGTCCACTTTTTTCAGTAACTCTTACAGCTACAGCTTTGAAACTTTGCATAGTAACTAATGTTCTACAGCATAACATCACACAGCAAATCAAATTTCATAACTCTGTTGTGCACTTTGCAAAAGTTATGCCCATTTTTGAACTTAGAATTTTGGTTAAGTTTTGCGTTAAGGTCCACTTTTTTCAGTAACTATTACAGCTACAGCTTTGAAACTTTGCATAGTAACTAATGTTCTACAGCATAACATCACCCAGCATATCAAGTTTCATAACTATTTTGTGCATTTTGCAACAGTTATGCCCCTTTTTGAACTTAGCATTTAAGGTTAAGGTCCACGAACAGACGAGCGCAGGCTCCTGCAGGCGGTGCTCTTGTTATATTAGTTATGAGCTAGGCTAGGTTGCAGGTTAAAGTTTTATGAAAAGAGGCATAGTAACTCTGGCAAAAATAAATTCAGTTATTCGACATGTGTAATGACATTCCTTTGGTTAAGATCATGATGAAGATGTGTGTGAACTGTGAAGTTTCATGAACAAAATATATATTATGTCAAATACTTTTCAAGTTATGAGCTTGGTTAGGTTGCAGGTTAAGTTTTATAAAAAGGTGCAAAACTTTGCTGAAATGAAAATCAGAGTAATTTGTTATGGGTAACAATATTCTGTGTGTGTGTGAAGTTTCATGAACATAGGTCAAATACGTCTAAAGTTATGGCCAGTTATGAGTTTGGTTAGGTTACCGGTTAAAGTTTTATGAAAAAGGGTATAACTCTGCCAAAATGAAAGTCAGAGTTATTGGACACAACATTCCGGACGACGACAAAGTGATCCCTAAGTGTCTGCAATGCTAAGCAGATGACACAAAAACTGTAAGTATGACACTGAAGATAAACACACTTTACATGACTAGTTTTATCCCAGTTTACACCAACTGCAATTGACAGAAAAAAAAGCAAATGCAAAGTCTTCATTGTATCCATCAAAACATTTATATTTTAAAGGTGCTGGAGGCAATCTGAAATAATTGATTTTGTTGGTAAAACAATGGTTTGACAAAACTGTACCACAGTCATGACAGTACAATATGTTTGCATCTTGAACCGTATATTGCGTATCTTGAATCACAGTTTACCGGTGTATCTGTAAAGCATTGCAGCCCTACTGCTCATTAAACATTCCCCCACTCCCCTAGCGCTCTCTCAAATCTGAAAAGTTATAAAAATTCAAATTAAAAAAAGTTCAAAAAATTGTTAGAACCGATGGATGCTTCCCGAAATGTTATCCTCAACTTATCATATGGCCTTGTATCACCCAGCAGTTTTCAATTTGCAGTTCCATTAATAGTTTTTGACCTATGCTTTGGACAAGAATTGCAAGTTTAAAATTACCAAAGGCAATAACTCTAATTTAAACGAAGACTTTTTGTAGATCTCTGCACTTTCTCTCATTGCCCTTTGTCATTGTGTGAAGTTTCACTGCAGTCCCAGTAGTAGTTTCTGAGTTATGCTAGGATATGAATTATAAATTTAAATTCCAAAGGGCAATAATTTTATTTTGAATTAAGATAGAGTTATGGTTTTGTGGTCTACACTTTCTCTTATTGCCTTTATCAGTGAGTGAAGTTTCATTGTAGTCCCATTTCTCCTATTGCCCTTTATCGGTGAGTGAAGTTTCATTGTAGTCCCATAAGTAGTTTTGAAGTTATGCTCCAGACAAGAACTATAAGTATACAATTACAAAGGGAAATAACTCTAATTTGAATGAAGACAGAGTTAAGGTTCTTGCACTCTGCACTTCCTCTCAGTGCCCTCTACCATTGTGTTAAGATTCACTTTAAGAATGGCCTAGTAGCATATTTTATAATATTCTCGGCAGATATCGTCAATCACCTGTTGTCATTATTAATAAAACGCTTGATGTTGTTATTATTTTTCAATACAACTTTACAAATCAATAGGCGCTATCTCTAGATGATTGGAGAGAAAATACTTTAAACAAGAGTGCAAATTTGACAAAATATACATATGAAATTCATCTTTATAATATATGACCATCATCGGCATGTTTTTGAACGGAAACCGCAAAAATCGGTAATTTTCAAAAATCAAAGGTCCATAACTCCCGCATAATAGGTGCGATGTAACTGGTTATCGACCTTGACTGAGATATTATGAGCATAAACACTGTCCACAAGTGTCAGCAAGATTGGATTATAAATGTTTTAAAAGTTTTTGAGCGAAAAATCGTAAAATTTAAAAAATCTCAAAGGGCCATAACTCCGCATTATAAATGTTATTGAGCAGAAATTACAAAAATCTTCAATTTATCAAGGGCCAAGCTTCGGTGTTTCTCGAGCAATATTGCCAAAAGTGTTGGTTATCAAATGTTGTTTCCAAGTTTCATCAAGATATTGGATTCAAATTACTATATATAGTTATGAAGCAAGCTGACATCGTCAATTTTGTCAGTTTTCAACAATCCATGGGACATAACTACTGTGTTTCTTGAGCAATAGCAGTGGTTATCGAACTTGAGTGAGCTATTACGGCCATGAACACCGATTCCAAGGGGGGGGGGGGGGGGAGGGGTTGGGGGGTGCAACATATATGTGTAAGAATTGACTAAAACAACAAAGAAATATGTAAAAAAAAATAAAGTGGTGTAGGAGGTGGGGGGGGGGGGGGGGTGGGGGGGGGGGGGGGGGTAGAGAGGCGGGGGTAGGAGGGGGCAACATATATGTGTAAGAATTGACAAAAGTAACACAGAAATATGTAAAAAAAAAAAAGTTTCAAGTGGGGTTGGGGGGTGGGGGAGAGCTGGGGGAGAGGTGGGAGTGAGTTGGGGGCAGGGGGGGGGGGGGTGGAGAGGGTGCAACATATATGTGTAAGAATTGACTAAAACAACAAAGAAAGATGTAAAAAAAAAAAAAAAGTTCTAGTGTGGTGTAGGAGGTGGGGGGGGATGTGGGGGAGAGAGGCGGGGGTAGGAGGGGGCAACATATATGTGTAAGAATTGACAAAAGTAGTTTCAAGTGGGGGTGGGGGGTGCGGGAGAGCTGGGGGAGAGAGTTGGGGGCAGGGGGGGGGGGGGGGGGGGGGGGGAGAGGGTGCAACATATATGTGTAAGAATTTACTAAAACAACAAAGAAAGATGTAAAAAAAACAAAAAGTTTCAAGTGGGGGGGGGGGGGGGGGGGGGGGGGTGCAACATATATGTGTAAGAATTGACTAAAACAACAAAGAAATATGTAAAAAAAAAAGAAAGTTCTAGTGTGGTGTAGGAGGTGGGGGGGGGGGGGGGGGGGGGGGGGGGGGGGGGGGGGAGAGAGAGGCGAGGGTAGGAGGGGGGAGGGGTCAACATATATGTGTAAGAATTGACTAAAACAACAAAGAAATATGTAAAAAAAAAAAACAGGTTCAAGTGGGGGTGGGGGGGGGGGGAGGGGGAGTGGGGTGGAGTGGGTTGGAAGGGGGAGGGGGAGGGGGGGCAACACATGTGTGTAAGAATTGCTAAAACAACAAAGTATTGCTAAAACAACAAAGAATATGTAAACAAAAACAAAAACAAAGTTCCAAGTGTGGGGCGGGATGGGAGGATGGGCTGAGGGGGGGTTAAAACATTAAGTGTCAGAATTGATAAAAGCAACACAGAAATATGTAAAAAAAACAAAAACAAAGTTGCAAGTGTGGGGCGGGATGGGGGGATGGGGTGAGGGGGTGTTAAAACATATAAGTGTCAGAATTGTTAAAAGCAACACAGAAATATGTGGGGGGAGAGGGTGCAACATATATGTGTAAGAATTGACTAAAACAACAAAGAAATATGTAAAAAAAAAAATAGTTTCAAGTGGGGGTGGGGGGTGGGGGAGAGCTGGGCAAGAGGTGGGAGTGAGTTGGGGGCAGGGGGGGGGGGGGGGGGGGGGGGGGGGGGGGGGGGGTGGAGAGGGTGCAACATATATGTGTAAGAATTTACTAAAACAACAAAGAAAGATGTAAAAAAAACAAAAAGTTTCAAGTGGGGGGGGGGGGGGGGGGGGGGGGGGGGGTGCAACATATATGTGTAAGAATTGACTAAAACAACAAAGAAATATGTAAAAAAAAGAAAGTTCTAGTGTGGTGTAGGAGGTGGGGGGGGGGGGGGGGGGGGGGGGGGGAGGAGTGGGGGGAGAGAGGCGAGGGTAGGAGGGGGGAGGGGGCAACATATATGTGTAAGAATTGACAAAAGTAACACAGAAATATGTAAAAAAATAAATAGTTTCAAGTGGGGGTGGGGGGTGGGGGAGAGCTGGGGAGAGGTGGGAGTGAGTTGGGGATGGGGGGGGGGGGGAGAGGGTGCAACATATATGTGTAAGAATTGACTAAAACAACAAAGAAATATGTAAAAAAAACAAAAAGGTTCAAGTGGGGGTGGGGGGGTGGGAGAGGTGGGAGTGGGTTGGAAGGGGGAGGGGGAGGGGGGGGCAACACATGTGTGTAAGAATTGCTAAAACAACAAAGAAATATGTAAACAAAAACAAAAACAAAGTTCCAAGTGTGGGGCGGGATGGGAGGATGGGCTGAGGGGGGGTTAAAACATTAAGTGTCAGAATTGATAAAAGCAACACAGAAATATGTAAAAAAAACAAAAACAAAGTTCCAAGTGTGGGGCGGGATGGGGGGATGGGGTGAGGGGGTGTTAAAACATATAAGTGTCAGAATTGTTAAAAGCAACACAGAAATATGTGGGGGGAGAGGGTGCAACATATATGTGTAAGAATTGACTAAAACAACAAAGAAATATGTAAAAAAAACAAAAAGGTTCAAGTGGGGGTGGGGGGGGGGGGGGGGGGGGGGGAGAGGGGGGAGTGGGTTGGAAGGGGGAGGGGGAGGGGGGGCAACACATGTGTGTAAGAATTGCTAAAACAACAAAGAAATATGTAAACAAAAACAAAAACAAAGTTCCAAGTGTGGGGCGGGATGGGAGGATGGGCTGAGGGGGGGTTAAAACATTAAGTGTCAGAATTGATAAAAGCAACACAGAAATATGTAAAAAAAACAAAAACAAAGTTCCAAGTGTGGGGCGGGATGGGGGATGGGGTGAGGGGATGTTAAAACATATAAGTGTCAGAATTGTTAAAAGCAACACAGAAATATGTAAAAAAAAAATCAAGTGCAGGGGGGATGGGGCAAGCGGGGAGGGTTGCAACATACATGTATAAGAACTGACAAAAGCAACACAGAAATATGTAAAAAAAAAAAAAAAAAAGTCTTGGGCGGGATGGGGGTGGGAAGGTTATGGGGTGAGAGGCGTGGGGTGGGGTGGTGGGTGCAGGGAGGGTTGCAACATATATGTGTAAGAAATGACTAAAACAACACAGAAATATGTAAAAAAAAAAAAAAAAATTCAAGTGTGGGGCGTGGTGGGTGTGGTGATGGGGTGAGAGGCGGGGATGGGGGCGGGGAGGGTTGCAACATATATGTGTAAGAATTGACAAAAGCAACACAGAAATATGTAAAAAAAAAAAAAAAATCAAGTGTGGGGCGTGGTGGGTGGTGTGATGGGGTAAGAGGCGGGGGGGCTTGGGGGCGGGGCTTGGGGGCGGGGCTTGGGGGCGGGGCTTGGGGGCGGGCGTGGGGGTGGCGTTGAAACATATATGTGTAGGAATTGACAAAACCAACTCAGTATGTAAAAAAAAAAAAAAAAAAAAAAAAGTGGGGGCGGGGTAGAGGGGGAGGGGGGTGGGGGGGGATGGGAGAGGAGGGAGCCCATGCCCCAATATGGATGAAGTAATAAGATGCATAATGCTATAACAAATCCCAAACCAAAATAATAGATATATACATGCTTACATGCAAACCTAGATCTGCCTTTATTGCACATTTTATGGGCCATCACAATTTGGGTTTCATGGGAGCCCAGAATTTGCAAAAGACAAAATTACTTATTCAACCCTTTACAACATACTATAAGGAAACCAATTCCAAAATTTAGTTCAGCTAGGACAAGAAATGTAAGAGATATAGACCTGTAAACACAGCTTACACACAAAATTTGATGTGAAACAGACACATTTTAAGGGCTATCAGAATTTGGGTTACATGGGAGCCCAGGGGTTACAGGAACCAAAATTACTTAAGCAGCCCTTAAGATAATGCTATAAGGAAGCTAATGGCCAAATTTGGTTGAGCTAGGGTAAGAATTGTAAGAGATATAGACTTGTAAACACAGCTTACACGCAAAATTTGATGTGAAATGGGACACATTTTATGGGCTATCATAATTTGGGTTTCATGGGAGCCCATGGGTTACAGGAACCAAAATTGCTTATGCAGTCCTTAAGATAATGCTATAAGGAAGCCCATGGCCAAATTTGGTTGTGCTAGGATAAGAAATGTAAGAGATATAGACTTGTAAACACAGCTTACACGCAAACCTGAATGTGGGACGCCGACGCCAACGCCGACGCCGACCCCGGGGTGATTACATTAGCTCTCTTATTCTTCGAATAGTCGAGCTAATAAGAAAAGTCACTGAAAGTGACAAATGCCCCCAAAGTGACCTTTGACCTCTAAGTATGACCTTGACCTTGGAGTCACGGACCTGGATTTTGTGCGACAAGTCGTCTGGTTGTGATGAGCACTTGTGCCAAGTTATTTGAAAATACGTCCAGGCATGCAAAAGTTATTGACAGGACACGATTTGACTTTTGACCTCTAAGTGTGACCTTGACCTTGGGGCCACAGACCTGGATTTTGTGCGCGACACGTCGTCTTGTTGTGGCGAGCAATT
>JAWPHD010021173.1:0-29118 GCA_037043455.1 Cyrtodaria siliqua | reverse complement strand
AGACCTGAATATATATGTGTAAGAACAGAATATATATGTGTAAGAACTGAATATATATGCGTAAGAATGGAATATATATGAGTAAGAACGGAATATATATGCGTAAGAACGGAATATATATGCGTAAGAACGGAATTTAAATGCGTAAGAACGGAATATATATGTGTAAGGACGGAATATATATGCGTAAAAATGGAATTTATATGTGTAAGAACTGAATATATATGTGTAAGAACGGAATATATATCTGTAAGAACTGAATATATATGTGTAAGAACTGAATATATATGTGTTAGAACTGAATATATATGTGTAAGAACTGAATATAGGCGTAAGAACTGAATATATATGTGTAAGAACTGAATATATATCTGTAAGAACTGAATATATATGTGTAAGTACTGAATATATATGTGTAAGAACTGAATATAATGTGTAAGAACTGAATATATATGCGTAAGAACGGATATATATGTGTAAGAACTGAATATATATGCGTAAGAACGGAATATAGATGTGTAAGAACTGAATATATATGTGTACGAACTGAATATGTATGCGTAAGAACTGAATATATATGCGTAAGAATGGAATATATATGCGTAAGAACGGAATATATATGCGTAAGATCGGAAAATATATGCGTATGAACGAAATATATATGCGTAAGAACTGATATATATGTGAGAACTGAATATATGCGTAAGAATGAATATATATGCGTAAGAACGGAATATATATGTGTAAGAACGGAATATATATGTGTAAGAACTGAATATATATGTGTAAGGACGGAATATATATGCTTAGAATGCAATATATATGTGTAAGAACTGAATAATATATGCGTAAGATCGGAATATATATGCGTATGAACGGAATATATATGCGTAAGAAACGGAATATATATGCGTAAGAACGGAATATAATTGTAAGAACTGAATATATATTGTAAGAACTGAATATATAAGTGTAAAAACTGATATATATCTGTAAGAACTGAATATATATGTGTAAGAACTGATATATATGCGTAAGAACGGAATATGTATGCCTAGAATTGAATATATATGAGTAAGAACGGAATATAACCGTAAGAACGGATATATATGCGTCAGAACGGAATATATATGAGTAAGAACTGATATATATGTGTAGAACTGAATATATATGTGTAAGAACTGAATATTGTGTAAGAACTGAATATATATTTTGTAAGAACTGAATATATATGTGTAAGAACGGAATATATAATGTAAGAACTAAATATAATATGCGTAAGAACGGAATATATATGCGTAAGAACGGAATATATATGCGTAAGTACGGAATATATATGTGTAAGAACTGAACATATATGTGTAAGAACGGAATATATATTTGTAAGAACTAAATATATATGTGTATGAACTGAATATATATGAGTAAGAACTGAATATATATGTGTAAGTACTGAATATATATGTGTAAGAACTGAATATATGTGTAAGAACTGAATATATATGTGTAAGAACTGAATATATATGAGTAGAACGAATATATATGCGTAAGAACGAATATATATGTATTAGAACTGAATATATATGTGTAAGAACGGAATATATATGTTTAAGAAATAAATATATATGTGTAAGAACTGAATATATATGTGTAAGAACTGAATATATATGTGTAAGAACTGAATATATATGTGTAAATACTGAATATATATGCGTAAGAACTGAATATATATGTGTAAGAACTGAATATATGTGTAAGAACGTAATATATATGCGTAAGAACGGAATATGTATGCGTAAGAACTGAATATATACGTGTAAGAACTGAATATATATGCGTAAGAACGGAATATGTATGCGTAAGAACTGAATATATACGTGTAAGAACTGAATATATATGAGTAATATCGGAATATATATGCGTAAGAACTGAATATATATGCGTAAGAACGATATATATGTGTAAGAACTGACATATATATGTGTAAGAACGAATATATATGCGTAAGAATGGAATATATAATGTGTAAGAACAGAATATATATGTGTAAGAACTGAATATATATGTGTAAGAACTGAATATATAGGTGTAAGAACTGAATATATATGTGTAAAAACTGAATATATATGTGTAAGAACTGAATAAATATGCGTAAGGATGGAATATATATGCGTAAGAACGGAATATATATGCTTAAGAACGGAATATATATGTGTAAGAACTGAATATATATGTGTAAGGACGGAATATATATGCGTAGGAACTGAATATATATGTGTAAGAACGGAATATATATGCGTAAGAACGAATATATATGTGTAAGAACTGAATATATATGCGTAAGAACTGAATATATATGCGTAAGAACTGAATATATATGCGTAAGAACTGAATATATGCGTAAGAACTGAATATATATGCGTAAGAACTGAATATATATGTGTAAGAACTGAATATATATGTGTAAGATCTGAATATATATGTGTAAGTACTGAATATATATGTGTAAGAACTGAATATATATGTGTAAGAACTGAATATATATGCGTAAGATCGGAATATATATGCGGTAAGAACGGAATATATATGCGTAAGAACGGAATATATATGTGTAAGAACTGAATATATATGTGTAAGAACTGAATATATGCGTAAAAATGGAATATATATGGTAAGAACGAATATATATGCGTAAGAACGGAATATATATGCGTAAGAACGGAATATATATGTGTAAGAACTTGAATATATATGTGTAAGGACGGAATATATATGCGTAGAATGGATATAAATGTTTAAGAACTGAATATATATGTGTAAGAACGGAATATATATCTGTAAGAACTGAATATATATGTGTAAGAACTGAAATATATATGTGTTACAACTGAATATATATGTGTAAGAACTGAATATATATGTGTAAGAACTGAATATATATGCGTAAGAATGGAATATATATGCGTAAGAACGGAATATATATGCGTAAGAACGGAATATATATGCGTAAGAACGGAATATATATGCGTAAGAACGGAATATATATGTGTAAGAACTGAATATATATGTGTAAGGACGGAATATATATGCGTAAGAATGGAATATATATGTGTAAGAACTGAATATATATGTGTAAGAACGGAATATTTATCTGTAAGAACTGATATATATGTGTAAGAACTGAATATATATGTGTTAGAACTGAATATAGTATGTGTAAGAACTGAATATATGCGTAAGAACTGCAATATATATGCGTAAGAACTGAATATATATGTGTAAGAACTGAATATATATGTGTAAGAACTAAATATATATTCGCGTAAGAACGCAATATATATGCGTCAGAACGGAATGTAATATGCGTAAGAACGGAAGATATGATATGTGTATAACTGAATATATATGGTAAGAACGGAATATATATGTGTAAGATCGAATATATATGCGTAAGAACAGAATATATATGCGTAAGAACTGAATCTATATGTGTAAGAACGGAATAATATGTGTAAGAATTGAATATATATGTGTAAGGAATGAATATATATGCGTAAGAATGGAATACATATGTGTAAGAACTGAATATATATGCGTAAGAACTGAATATATATGTGTAAGAACTGAATATATATCTGTAGAGAACTGAATATATATGTGTAAGAAACTGAATATATATGTGTTAGAACTGAATATATATGTGTTAGAACTGAATATATATGTGTAAGAACTGAATATATGCGTAAGAACTGAATATATATGGGTAAGAACTGAATATATATGTGTAAGAACTGAATATATATCTGTAAGACAACTGAATATATAGTTTAAGAACTGAATATATATTTGTAGAACTGAATATATATGTGTAAGGACTGAATATATGCGTAAGAACTGAATATATATGCGTAAGAACTGAATATATATGTGTAAGAACTGAATATAAATGTGTAAGAACTTAATATATATGTGTAAGTACTGAATATATATGTGTAAGAACTGATATATATGTGTAAGAACTGCAATATATATGCGTAAGAACGAATATATATGTGTAAGAACTGAATATTCATGCGTAAAAACGGAAATATATATGTGTAAGAACTGAATATATATGTGTACGAACTGAATATATATGCGTAAGAACTGAATATATATGCGTAAGAATGGAATATATATGAGTAAGAACGGAATATATATGCGTAAGATCGGAATATATATGCGTAAGAACGGAATATATATGCGTAAGAACTGAATATATATGTGTAAGAACTGAATATATGCGTAAGAATGGAATATATATGCGTAAGAACGGAATATATATGCGTAAGAACGGAATATATATGTGTAAGAACTGAATATATATGTGTAAGGACGGAATATATAGCGTAAGAATGGAATATATATGTGTAAGAACTGAATATATATGTGTAAGAACGGATATATATCTGTAAGAACGGAATATATATGTCGTAAGAACTGAATATATATGTGTTAGAACTGAATATATATGTGTAAGAACTGAATATATATTGTGTAAGAACTGAATATATATGCGTAAGAATGAATATATATGCGTAAGACGGAATATATATGCGTAAAGAACGGAATATATATGCGTAAGAACGGAATAAATATGCGTAAGAACTGATATATGCGTAAAAAATGGAATATATATGCGTAAGAACGGATATATTATGCGTAAAAACGAATATATATGTGTAAGAACTGAGTATATATGTGTAAGGACGGAATACTTATGCGTAAGAATGGAATATATATGTGTAAGAACTGAATATATATGTGTAAGAACGGAATATATATCTGTAAGAACTGAATATATATGTGTAAGAACTGAATATATATGTGTTAGAACTGAATATATATGTGTAAGAACTGAATATATATGTGTCAGAACTGAATATATATGCGTAAGAATGGAATATATATGCGTAAGAACGAATATATATGCGTAAGAACGGAATATATATGCGTAAGAACGGAATATATATGTGTAAGAACTGAATATATATGTGTAAAGGACGGAAATATATGCGTAAGAATGAATATATATGTGTAAGAACTGAATTATATGTGTAAGAACGGAATATATACCTGTAAGAACTGAATATATATGTGTAAGAACAGAATATATGTGTAAGAACTGAATATATATGTGTAAGAACTGAATATATATGTGTAAGAACGGAATATATATGTGTAAGAACTGAATATATATGTGTATGAACTGAATATATATGAAGTAAGAACTGAATATATATGTGTAAGAACTGAATATATATGTGTAAGAACTGAATATATATGTGTAAGAACTGAATATATATGTGTAAGAACTGAATATATATGAGTAAGAACGGAATATATATGTGTAAGAACTGAATATATATGTGTAAGAACTGAATATATATGTGTAAGAACTGAATATATATGAGTAGAACGGATATATATGCGTAGAACTAAATATATATGCGTAAGAACGGAATATATATGCGTAAGAACGGAATATATATGCGTAAGAACGGAATATATATGCGTAAGAACGGAATATTATGCGTAAGAACGGAATATATATGCGTAAGAACGGAATATAAATGTATTAGAACTGAATATATATGTGTAAGAACGGAATATATATGCGTAAGAATGGAATATATATGTGTAAGAAATAAATATATATGTGTAAGAACTGAATATATATGTGTAAATACTGAATATATATGCGTAAGAACTGAATATATATGTGTAAGAACTGAATATATATGTGTAAGAACTGAATATATATGTGTAAGAACGGAATATATATGCGTAAGAACGGAATATATATGCGTAAGAACGGAATATATATGCGTAAGAACGGAATATATATGCGTAATAACGGAATATATATGTATTAGAACTGAATATATATGTGTAAGAACGGAAGATATATGTTTAAGAAATAAATATATATGTGTAAGAACTGAATGATATATTGTGTAAGAACTGAATATATATGTGTAGAACTGAATATATTTGTAAATACTGAATATATATGCGTAAGAACTGAATATATATGTGTAAGAACTGAATATATATGTGTAAGACGGAATATATATGCGTAAGAAACGGAATATGTATGCGTAAGAACTGAATATATACGTGTAAGAACTGATATTATATATGCGTAAGAACGGAATATGTATGCGTAAGAACTGAATATACGTGTAAGAACTGAATATATATGCGTAATAATCGGAATATATATGCGTAAGAACTGAATATATATGCGTAAGAACGGAAATATATAGTGTAACGAACTGAAGTATATATGTGTAGAGAACGGAATAGATATGCGTAAGAATGGAATATATATGTGTAGAACTGAATAATATGTGTAAGAACTGAATATATATGGTAAGAACTGAATATATAGTGTAAGAACTGAATATATATGTGTAAAAACTGAATATATATGTGTAAAGAACTGAATAAATATGCGTAAGGATGGAATATATATGCGTAAGAACGGAAATATATATGCTTAAGAACGGAATATATATGGTGTAAGAACTGAATATATATGTGTAAGGACGGAATATATATGCGTAAGGAACTGAATATATATGTGTAAGAACGAATATATATGCGTAAGAACGGAATATATATGTGTAAGAACTGAATATATATGCGTAAGAACTGAATATATATGCGTAAGAACTGAATATATATGCGTAAGAACTGAATATATGCGTAAGAACTGAATATATATGCGTAAGAACTGAATATATATGTGTAAGAAGCTGAATATATATGTGTAAGATCTGAATATATATGTGTAAGTATTGAATATATATGTGTAAGAACTGAATATATATGTGTAAGAACTGAATATATATGCGTAAGATCGGAATATATATGCGTAAGAACGGAATATATATGCGTAAGAACGGAATATATATGTGTAAGAACTGAATATATATATGTGTAAGAACTGAATATATGCGTAAAAATGGAATATATATGCGTAAGAACGGATATATATGCGTAAGAACGGAATATATATGCGTAAGAACGGAATATATATGTGTAAGAACTGAATATATATGTGTAAGGACGGAATATATATGCGTAAGAATGGAATATAAATGTTTAAGAACTGAATATATATGTGTAAGAACGGAATATATATCTGTAAGAACTGAATATATATGTGTAAGAACTGAATAGTATATGTGTTACAACTGAATATATATGTGTAAGAACTGAATATATATGTGTAAAGAACTGAATATATATGCGTAAGAATGGAATATATATGCGTAAGAACGGAATATATATGCGTAAGAACGGAATATATATGCGTAAGACGGAATATATATGCGTAAGAACGGAATATATAAGTGTAAGAACTGAATATATATGTGTAATGGACGGAATATATATGCGTAAGAATGGAATATATATGTGTAAGAACTGAATATATATGTGTAAGAACGGAATATTTATCTGTAAGAACTGAATATATATGTGTAGAGAACTGAATATATATGTGTTAGAACTGAATATATATGTGTAAGAACTGAATATATGCGTAAGAACTGAATATAATGCGTAAGAACTGAATATATATGTGTAAGAACTGAATATATATGTGTAAGAACTAAATATAGTATGCGTAAGAACGCAATATATATGCGTCAGAACGGAATGTATATGCGTAAGAACGGAATATATATGTGTAAGAACTGAATATATATGTGTAAGAACGGAATATATATGCGTAAGATCGGAATATATATGCGTAAGAACGGAATATATATGCGTAAGAACTGAATATATATGTGTAAGAACGGAATATATATGTGTAAGAATTGAATATATATGTGTAAGGAGATGAATATATATGCGTAAGAATGGAATACATATGTGTAAGAACTGAATATATATGCGTAAGAACTGAATATATATGTGTAAGAACTGAATATATATCTGTAAGAACTGAATATATATGTGTAAGAACTGAATATATATGTGTTAGAACTGAATATTTATGTGTTAGAACTGAATTATATATGTGTAAGAACTGAATATATGCGTAAGAACTGAATATATATGGGTAAGAACTGAATATATGTGTAGAAGCTGAATATATATCTGTAAGAACTGAATATATATGTTTAAGAACTGAATATAGTATTTGTAGAACTGAATATATATGTGTAAGGACTGAATATATGCGTAAGACTGAATATATATGCGTAAGAACTGAATATATATGTGTAAGAACTGAATATAAATGTGTAAGAACTTAATATATATGTGTAAGTACTGAATATATATGTGTAAGAACTGTATATATATGTGTAGAACTGAATATATATGCGTAAGACGGAATATATATGTGTAAGAACTGAATATCATGCGTAAAAACGGAATATATATGTGTAAGAACTGAATATATATGTGTACGAACTGATATATATGCGTAAGAACTGAATATATATGCGTAAGAATGGAATATATATGAGTAAGAACGGAATATATATGCGTAAGATCGGAATATATATGCGTAAGAACGGAATATATATGCGTAAGAACTGAATATATATGTGTAAGAACTGAATATATGCGTAAGAATGGAATATATATGCGTAAGAACGGAATATATATGCGTAAGAGCGGAATATATATGTGTAAGAAACTGAATATATATGTGTAAGGACGGAATATATATGCGTAAGAATGGATATATATGTGTAAGAACTGAATATATATGTGTAAGAACGGAATATATATCTGTAAGAACTGAATATATATGTGTAAGAACTGAATATATATGTGTTAGAACTGAATATATATGTGTAAGAACTGAATATGATATGTGTAAGAACTGAATATATATGCGTAAGAATGGAATATATATGCGTAAGAACGGAATATATATGCGTAAGAACGGAATATATATGCGTAAGAACGGAATATATATGCGTAAGAACTGAATATATGCGTAAGAACTGAATATATATGCGTAAGAACGGAATATATATGCGTATAAAACGAATATATATGTGTAAGAACTGAATATATATGTGTAAGGACGGAATATATATGCGTAAGAATGGAATATATATGTGTAAGAACTGAATATATATGTGTAAGAACGGAATATATATCTGTAAGAACTGAATATATATGTGTAAGAACTGAATATATATGTGTTAGAACTGAATATATATGTGTAAGAACTGAATATATATGTGTCAGAACTGAATATATATGCGTAAGAATGGAATATATATGCGTAAGAACGGAATATATATGCGTAAGAACGGAATATATATGCGTAAGAACGGAATATATATGTGTAAGAACTGAATATATATGTGTAAGGACGGAATAATATATGCGTAAGAATGGAATATATATGTGTAAGAACTGAATATATATGTGTAAGAACGGAATATATACCTGTAAGAACTGAATATATATGTGTAAGAACTGAATATATATGTGCATAAGAACTGAATATATATGTGTAAGACTGAATATATATGTGTAAGAACGAATATATATGTGTAAGAACTGAATATATATGTGTATGAATCTGAATTATATATGAGTAAGAACTGAATCTATATGTGTAAGAACTGAATATATATGTGTAAGAACTGAATATATATGTGTAAGAACTGAATATATATGTGTAAGAACTGAATATATATGAGTAAGAACGGAATATATATGTGTAAGAACTGAATATATATGTGTAAGAACTGAATATATATGTGAAGAACTGAATATATATGAGTAAGAACGGAATATATATGCGTAAGAACTAAATATATATGCGTAAGAACGGAATATATATGCGTAAGAACGGAATATATATGCGTTAAGAACGGAATATATATGCGTAAGAACGGAATATATATGCGTAAGAACGGAATATATATGCGTAAGAACGGAATATAAATGTATTAGAACTGAATATATATGTGTAAGAACGGAATATATATGCGTAGAATGGAATATATATGTGTAAGAAATAATATATATGTGTAAGAACTGAATATATATGTGTAAATACTGAATATATATGCGTAAGAACTGAATATATATGTGTAAGAACTGAATATATATGTGTAAGAACTGAATATATATGTGTACAGAACGGAATATATAGCGTAAGAACTGAATATATATGCGTAAGAACGGAATATATATGCGTAAGAACGGAATATATATGCGTAATAACGGAATATATATGTATTAGAACTGAATATATATGTGTAAGAACGGAATATATATGCGTAAGATGAATATTATGTGTAAGAAATAAATATATATGTGTAAGAACTGAATATATATGTGTAAGAACTGAATATATATGTGTAAATACTGAATATATATGCGTAAGAACTGAATATATATGTGTAAGAACTGAATATATATCTGTAAGAACTGAATACATATGCGTAAGATCGGAATATATATGCGTAAGAACTGAATATATATGCGTAAGAACGGAATATATATGTGTAAGAACTGAATATATATGTGTAAAGAACGGAATATATATGCGTAAGAATGGAATATATAGGTGTAAGAACTGAATATATATGTGTAAGAACTGAATATATATGTGTAAGAACTGATATATAGGTGTAAGAACTGAATATATTGTGTGTAAGAACTGAATATATATGTGTACAGAACTGAATATATATGCGTAAGAATGGAATATATATGCGTAAGAACGGAATATATATGCGTAAGAACGGATATATATGTGTAAGAACTGATAGTATATGTGTAAGGACGGATATATATGCGTAAGAATGGAATATATATGTGTACGAACTGAATATATATGAGTAAGAACTGAATATTTATGCGTAAGAATGGAATATATATGAGTAAGACGGAATATGTATGCGTAAGATCGGAATATATGTGCGTAAGAACGGAATATATATGCGTAAGAACTGAATATATATGTGTAAGAACTGAATAATGCGTAAGAATGGAATATATATGCGTAAGAACGGAATAGATATGCGTAAGAACGGAATATAAATGTGTAAGAACTGAATATATATGTGTAAGGACGGAATACATATGCGTAAGAATGGAATATATATGTGTAAGAACTGAATATATATGTGTAGAACGGAATATATAGTCTGTAAGAACTGAATATATATGTGTAAGAACTGAATATATATGTGTTAAGAATGAATATATATGTGTAAGAACTGAATATATATGTGTAAGAACTGAATATATATGCGTAAGAATCTAATATATATGCGTAATAAACGGAATATATATGCGTAAGAGACGGAATATATATCCGTAAGAACGAATATATATGTGTAAGAACTGAATATATATGTGTAAGAACTGAATATATGCGTAAGAATGGAATATATATGCGTAAGAACGGAATATATATGCGTAAGAACGGAATAGTATATGTGTAAGAACTGATATATATGTGTAAGAACTGAATATATATGTGTAAGAACTGAATATATATGTGTAAGATCGAATATATCTGTAAGAACTGAATATATATGTGTAAGAACTGAATTATATGTGTTCAACTGAATATATATGTGTAAGACTGAATATATATGTGTAAGAACTGAATATATATGCGTAAGAATGGAATATATATGCGTAAGAACGGAATATATATGCGTAAGAACGGAATATATATGCGTAAGAACGGAATATATATGCGTAAGAACGGAATATATATGTGTAAGAAGCTGAATATATTATGTGTAAGGACGGAATATATATGCGTAAGAATGGAATATATATGTGTAAGAACTGAATATATGTGTAAGAACGGAATATTATCTGTAAGACTGATATATATGTGTAAGAACTGAATATATATGTGTTAGAACTGAATATATATGTGTAAGAACTGAATATATGCGATAAGAACTGAATATATATGCGTAAGAACTGAATATATATGTGTAAGAACTGAATATATATGTGTAAGAACTAAATATATATGCGTAAGAACGCAATATATATGCGTCAGAAACGGAATGTATATGCGTAAGAACGGAATATATATGTGTAAGAACTGAATATATATGTGTAAGAACGGAATATATATGCGTAAGATCGGAATATATATGCGATAAGAACGGAATATATAGCGTAAGAAATGAATATATATGTGTAAGAACGGAATATATATGTGTAAGAATTGAATATATATGTGTAAGGAATGAATATATATGCGTAAGAATGGAATACATATGTGTAGAACTGAATATATATGCGTAAGAACTGAATATATATGTGTAAGAACTGAATATATATCTGTAAGAACTGAATATATATGTGTAAGAACTGAATATATATGTGTTAGAACTGAATATATATGTGTTAGAACTGAATATATATGTGTAAGAACTGAATATATGCGTAAGAACTGAATATATATGGGTAAGGACTGAATATATATGTGTAAGAACTGAATATATATCTGTAAGAACTGAATATATATGTTTAAGAACTGAATATATATTTGTAGAACTGAATATATATGTGTAAGGACTGAATATATGCGTAAGAACTGAATATATATGCGTAAGAACTGAATATATATGTGTAAGAACTGAATATAAATGTGTAAGAACTTAATATATATGTGTAAGTACTGAATATATATGTGTAAGAACTGAATATATATGTGTAAGAACTGAATATATATGCGTAAGAACGGAATATATATGTGTAAGAACTGAATATTCATGCGTAAAAACGGAATATATATGTGTAAGAACTGAATATATATGTGTACGAACTGAATATATATGCGTAAGAACTGAATATATATGCGTAAGAATGGAATATATATGAGTAAGAACGGAATATATATGCGTAAGATCGGAATATATATGCGTAAGAACGGAATATATATGCGTAAGAACTGAATATATATGTGTAAGAACTGAATATATGCGTAAGAATGGAATATATATGCGTAAGAACGGAATATATATGCGTAAGAACGGAATATATATGTGTAAGAACTGAATATATATGTGTAAGGACGGAATATATATGCGTAAGAATGGAATATATATGTGTAAGAACTGAATATATATGCTGTAAGAACGGATTATATATCTGTAAGAACTGAATATATATGTGTAAGAACTGAATATATATGTGTTAGAACTGAATATATATGTGTAAGAACTGAATATATATGTGTAAGAACTGAATATATATGCGTAAGAATGGAATATATATGCGTAATAACGGAATATATATGCGTAAGAACGGAATATATATGCGTAAGAACGGAATATATATGCGTAAGAACTGAATATATGCGTAAAAATGGAATATATATGCGTAAGAACGGAATATATATGCGTAAAAACGAATATATATGTGTAAGAACTGAATATATATGTGTAAGGACGGAATATATATGCGTAAGAATGGAATATATATGTGTAAGAACTGAATATATATGTGTAAGAACGGAATATATATCTGTAAGAACTGAATATATATGTGTAAGAACTGAATATATATGTGTTAGAACTGAATATATATGTGTAAGAAACTGAATATATATGTGTCAGAACTGAATATATATGCGTAAGATGAATATATATGCGTAAGAACGGAATATATATGCGTAAGAACGGAATATATATGCGTAGAACGGAATATATATGTGTAAGAACTGAATATATATGTGTAAGGACGGAATATATATGCGTAAGAATGGAATATATATGTGTAAGAACTGAATATGTATGTGTAAGAACGGAATATATACCTGTAAGAACTGAATATATATGTGTAAGAACTGAATATATATGTGTAAGAACTGAATATATATGTGTAAGAACTGAATATATATGTGTAAGAACGGAATATATATGTGTAAGAACTGAATATATATGTGTATGAACTGAATATATATGAGTAAGAACTGAATATATATGTGTAAGAACTGAATATATATGTGTAAGAACTGAATATATATGTGTAAGAACTGAATATATATGTGTAAGAACTGAATATATATGAGTAAGAACGGAATATATATGTGTAAGAACTGAATATATATGTGTAAGAACTGAATATATATGTGTAAGAACTGAATATATATGAGTAAGAACGGAATATATATGCGTAAGAACTAAATATATATGCGTAAGAACGGAATATATATGCGTAAGAACGGAATATATATGCGTAAGAACGGAATATATATGCGTAAGAACGGAATATATATGCGTAAGAACGGAATATATATGCGTAAGAACGGAATATAAATGTATTAGAACTGAATATATATGTGTAAGAACGGAATATATATGCGTAAGAATGGAATATATATGTGTAAGAAATAAATATATATGTGTAAGAACTGAATATATATGTGTAAATACTGAATATATATGCGTAAGAACTGAATATATATGTGTAAGAACTGAATATATATGTGTAAGAACTGAATATATATGTGTAAGAACGGAATATATATGCGTAAGAACGGAATATATATGCGTAAGAACGGAATATATATGCGTAAGAACGGAATATATATGCGTAATAACGGAATATATATGTATTAGAACTGAATATATATGTGTAAGAACGGAATATATATGTTTAAGAAATAAATATATATGTGTAAGAACTGAATATATATGTGTAAGAACTGAATATATATGTGTAAGAACTGAATATATATGTGTAAATACTGAATATATATGCGTAAGAACTGAATATATATGTGTAAGAACTGAATATATATGTGTAAGAACGGAATATATATGCGTAAGAACGGAATATGTATGCGTAAGAACTGAATATATACGTGTAAGAACTGAATATATATGCGTAAGAACGGAATATGTATGCGTAAGAACTGAATATATACGTGTAAGAACTGAATATATATGCGTAATATCGGAATATATATGCGTAAGAACTGAATATATATGCGTAAGAACGGAATATATATGTGTAAGAACTGAATATATATGTGTAAGAACGGAATATATATGCGTAAGAATGGAATATATATGTGTAAGAACTGAATATATATGTGTAAGAACTGAATATATATGTGTAAGAACTGAATATATAGGTGTAAGAACTGAATATATATGTGTAAAAAACTGAATATATATGTGTAAGAACTGAATAAATATGCGTAAGGATGGAATATATATGCGTAAGAACGGAATATATATGCTTAAGAACGGAATATATATGTGTAAGAACTGAATATATATGTGTAAGGACGGAATATATATGCGTAAGAACTGAATATATATGTGTAAGAACGGAATATATATGCGTAAGAACGGAATATATATGTGTAAGAACTGAATATATATGCGTAAGAACTGAATATATATGCGTAAGAACTGAATATATATGCGTAAGAACTGAATATATGCGTAAGAACTGAATATATATGCGTAAGAACTGAATATATATGTGTAAGAACTGAATATATATGTGTAAGATCTGAATATATATGTGTAAGTACTGAATATATATGTGTAAGAACTGAATATATATGTGTAAGAACTGAATATATATGCGTAAGATCGGAATATATATGCGTAAGAACGGAATATATATGCGTAAGAACGGAATATATATGTGTAAGAACTGAATATATATGTGTAAGAACTGAATATATGCGTAAAAATGGAATATATATGCGTAAGAACGGAATATATATGCGTAAGAACGGAATATATATGCGTAAGAACGGAATATATATGTGTAAGAACTGAATATATATGTGTAAGGACGGAATATATATGCGTAAGAATGGAATATAAATGTTTAAGAACTGAATATATATGTGTAAGAACGGAATATATATCTGTAAGAACTGAATATATATGTGTAAGAACTGAATATATATGTGTTACAACTGAATATATATGTGTAAGAACTGAATATATATGTGTAAGAACTGAATATATATGCGTAAGAATGGAATATATATGCGTAAGAACGGAATATATATGCGTAAGAACGGAATATATATGCGTAAGAACGGAATATATATGCGTAAGAACGGAATATATAAGTGTAAGAACTGAATATATATGTGTAAGGACGGAATATATATGCGTAAGAATGGAATATATATGTGTAAGAACTGAATATATATGTGTAAGAACGGAATATTTATCTGTAAGAACTGAATATATATGTGTAAGAACTGAATATATATGTGTTAGAACTGAATATATATGTGTAAGAACTGAATATATGCGTAAGAACTGAATATATATGCGTAAGAACTGAATATATATGTGTAAGAACTGAATATATATGTGTAAGAACTAAATATATATGCGTAAGAACGCAATATATATGCGTCAGAACGGAATGTATATGCGTAAGAACGGAATATATATGTGTAAGAACTGAATATATATGTGTAAGAACGGAATATATATGCGTAAGATCGGAATATATATGCGTAAGAACGGAATATATATGCGTAAGAACTGAATATATATGTGTAAGAACGGAATATATATGTGTAAGAATTGAATATATATGTGTAAGGAATGAATATATATGCGTAAGAATGGAATACATATGTGTAAGAACTGAATATATATGCGTAAGAACTGAATATATATGTGTAAGAACTGAATATATATCTGTAAGAACTGAATATATATGTGTAAGAACTGAATATATATGTGTTAGAACTGAATATATATGTGTTAGAACTGAATATATATGTGTAAGAACTGAATATATGCGTAAGAACTGAATATATATGGGTAAGAACTGAATATATATGTGTAAGAACTGAATATATATCTGTAAGAACTGAATATATATGTTTAAGAACTGAATATATATTTGTAGAACTGAATATATATGTGTAAGGACTGAATATATGCGTAAGAACTGAATATATATGCGTAAGAACTGAATATATATGTGTAAGAACTGAATATAAATGTGTAAGAACTTAATATATATGTGTAAGTACTGAATATATATGTGTAAGAACTGAATATATATGTGTAAGAACTGAATATATATGCGTAAGAACGGAATATATATGTGTAAGAACTGAATATTCATGCGTAAAAACGGAATATATATGTGTAAGAACTGAATATATATGTGTACGAACTGAATATATATTCGTAAGAACTGAATATATATGCGTAAGAATGGAATATATATGAGTAAGAACGGAATATATATGCGTAAGATCGGAATATATATGCGTAAGAACGGAATATATATGCGTAAGAACTGAATATATATGTGTAAGAACTGAATATATGCGTAGAATGGAATATATATGCGTAAGAACGATATATATGCGTAAGAGCGGAATATATATGTGTAAGAACTGAATATATATGTGTAAGGACGGAATATATATGCGTAAGAATGGAATATATATGTGTAAGAACTGAATATATATGTGTAAGAACGGAATATATATCTGTAAGAACTGAATATATATGTGTAAGAACTGAATATATATGTGTTAGAACTGAATATATGTGTAAGAACTGAATATATATGTGTAAGAACTGAATATATATGCGTAAGAATGGAATATATATGCGTAAGAACGGAATATATATGCGTAAGAACGGAATATATATGCGTAAGAACGGAATATATATGCGTAAGAACTGAATATATGCGTAAGAATGGATATATATGCGTAAGAACGGAATATATATGCGTAAAAACGAATATATATGTGTAAGAACTGAATATATATGTGTAAGGACGGAATATATATGCGTAAGAATGGAATATATATGTGTAAGAACTGAATATATATGTGTAAGAACGGAATATATATCTGTAAGAACTGAATATATATGTGTAAGAACTGAATATATATGTGTTAGAACTGAATATATATGTGTAAGAACTGAATATATATGTGTCAGAACTGAATATATATGCGTAAGAATGAATATATATGCGTAAGAACGGAATATATATGCGTAAGAACGGAATATATATGCGTAAGAACGGAATATATATGTGTAAGAACTGAATATATATGTGTTAGACGGAATATATATGCGTAAGAATGGAATATATGTGTAAGAACTGAATATATATGTGTAAGAACGGAATATATACCTGTAAGAACTGAATATATATGTGTAAGAACTGAATATATATGTGTAAGAACTGATATATATGTGTAAGAACTGAATATATATGTGTAAGAACGGAATATATATGTGTAAGAACTGAATATATATGTGTATGAACTGAATATATATGAGTAAGAACTGAATATATATGTGTAAGAACTGAATATATATGTGTAAGAACTGAATATATATGTGTAAGAACTGAATATATATGTGTAAGAACTGAATATATATGAGTAAGAACGAATATATATGTGTAAGAACTGAATATATATGTGTAAACTGATATATATGTGTAAGAACTGAATATATATGAGTAAGAACGGAATATATATGCGTAAGAACTAAATATATATGCGTAAGAACGGAATATATATGCGTAAGAACGGAATATATATGCGTAAGAACGGAATATATATGCGTAAGAACGGAATATATATGCGTAAGAACGGAATATATATGCGTAAGAACGGAATATAAATGTATTAGAACTGAAGTAGTATATGTGTAAGAACGGAATATTATGCGTAAGAATGGAATATATAGGTGTAAGAAATAAATATATATGTGTAAGAACTGAATATATATGTGTAAATACTGAATATATATGCGTAAGAACTGAATATATATGTGTAAGAACTGAATATATATGTTAAGAACTGAATATATATGTGTAAGAACGGAATATATATGCGTAAGAACTGAATATATATGCGTAAGAACGGAATATATATGCGTAGAACGGAATATATATGCGTAATAACGGAATATATATGTATTAGAACTGATATATATGTGTAAGAACGGAATATATATGCGTAAGAATGGAATATATATGTGTAAGAAATAAATATATATGTGTAAGAACTGAATATATATGTGTAAGAACTGAATATATATGTGTAAATACTGAATATATATGCGTAAGAACTGAATATATATGTGTAAGACTGAATATATATCTGTAAGAACTGAATACATATGCGTAAGATCGGAATATATAGCGTAAGAACTGAATATTTATGCGTAAGAACGGATATATATGTGTAAGAACTGAGATATATATGTGTAAGAACGGAATATATATGCGTAAGAATGGAATATATAGGTGTAAGAACTGAATATATATGTGTAAGAACTTTGATTATATATGTGTAAGAACTGAATATATAGGTGTAAGAACTGAATATATATGTGTAAGAACTGAATATATATGTGTAAGAACTGAATATATATGCGTAAGAATGGAATATATATGCGTAAGAACGGATATATATGCGTAAGAACGGAATATATATGTGTAAGAACTGAATATATATGTGTAAGGACGGAATTATATGCGTAAGAATGGAATATATATGTGTACGAACTGAATATATATGAGTAAGAACTGAATATTTATGCGTAAGAATGGAATATATATGAGTAAGAACGGAATATATATGCGTAAGATCGGAATATATGTGCGTAAGAACGGAATATATATGCGTAAGAACTGAATATATATGTGTAAGAACTGAATATATGCGTAAGAATGGAATATATATGCGTAAGAACGGAATATATATGCGTAAGAACGGAATATAAATGTGTAAGAACTGAATATATATGTGTAAGGACGGAATACATATGCGTAAGAATGGAATATATATGTGTAAGAACTGAATATATATGTGTAAGAACGGAATATATATCTGTAAGAACTGAATATATATGTGTAAGAACTGAATATATATGTGTTAGAACTGAATATATATGTGTAAAGAACTGAATATATATGTGTAAGAACTGAATATATATGCGTAAGAATCTAATATATATGCGTAATAACGGAATATATATGCGTAAGAACGGAATATATATCCGTAAGAACGGAATATATATGTGTAAGAACTGAATATATATGTGTAAGAACTGAATATATGCGTAAGAATGGAATATATATGCGTAAGAACGGAATATATATGCGTAAGAACGGAATATATATGTGTAAGAACTGAATATATATATGTAAGGACGGAATATATATGCGTAAGAATGGAATATATATGTGTAAGAACTGAATATATAGTGTAAGAACGGAATATATATCTTTAAGAACTGAATATATATGTGTAAGAACTGAATATATATGTGTTAGAACTGAATATATGTGTAAGAATGAATATATATGTGTAAGAACGGAATATATATGCGTAAGAACGGAATATATATGCGTAAGAACGGAATATATATGTGTAAGAACTGAATATATATGTGTAAGGACGGAATATATATGCGTAAGAATGGAATATATATGTGTAAGAACTGAATATATATGTGTAAGAACGGAATATATATCTGTAAGAACTGAATATATATGTGTAAGAACTGAATATATATGTGTTAGAACTGAATATATATGTGTAAGAACTGAATATATATGCGTAAGAATGGAATATATATGCGTAAGAACGGAATATATATGCGTAAGATCGGAATATATATGCGTAAGAACGGAATATATATGCGTAAGAAACTGAATATATATGTGTAAGAACGGAATATATATGTGTAAGAATTGATATATATGTGTAAGGAATGAATATATATGCGTAAGAATGAATACATACTGTGTAAGAACTGAATATTATGCGTAAGAACTGAATATATATGTGTAAGAACTGAATATATATCTGTAAGAACTGAATATATATGTGTAAGAACTGAATATATATGTGTTAGAACTGAATATATATGTGTTAGAACTGAATATATATGTGTAAGAACTGAATATATGCGTAAGAACTGAATATATATGGGTAAGAACTGAATATATATGTGTAAGAACTGAATATATATCTGTAAGAACTGAATATATATGTTTAAGAACTGAATATATATTTGTAGAACTGAATATATATGTGTAAGGACTGAATATATGCGTAAGAACTGAATATATATGCGTAAGAACTGAATATATATGTGTAAGAACTGAATATAAATGTGTAAGAACTTAATATATATGTGTAAGTACTGAATATATATGTGTAAGAACTGAATATATATGTGTAAGATCTGAATATATATGCGTAAGAACGGAATATATATGTGTAAGAACTGAATATTCATGCGTAAAAACGGAATATATATGTGTAAGAACTGAATATATATGTGTACGAACTGAATATATATGCGTAAGAACTGAATATATATGCGTAAGAATGGAATATATATGAGTAAGAACGGATATATATGCGTAAGATCGGAATATATATGCGTAAGAACGGAATATATATGCGTAAGAACTGAATATATATGTGTAAGAACTGAATATATGCGTAAGAATGGAATATATATGCGTAAGAACGGAATATATATGCGTAAGAACGGAATATATATGTGTAAGAACTGAATATATATGTGTAAGGACGGAATATATATGCGTAAGAATGGAATATATATGTGTAAGAACTGAATATATATGTGTAAGAACGGAATATATATCTGTAAGAACTGAATATATATGTGTAAGAACTGAATATATATGTGTTAGAACTGAATATATATGTGTAAGAACTGAATATATATGTTGTAAGAACTGAATATATATGCGTAAGAATGGAATATATATGCGTAAGAACGGAATCTATATGCGTAAGAACGGAATATATATGCGTAAGAACGGAATATATATGCGTAAGAACTGAATATATGCGTAAGAATGGAATATATATGCGTAAGAACGGAATATATATTCGTAAAAACGAATATATATGTGTAGAACTGAATATATATGTGTAAGGACGGAATATATATGCGTAAGAATGGAATATATATGTGTAAGAACTGAATATATATGTGTAAGAACGGAATATATATCTGTAAGAACTGAATATATATGTGTAAGAACTGAATATATATGTGTTAGAACTGAATATATATGTGTAAGAACTGAATATATATGTGTCAGAACTGAATATATATGCGTAAGAATGGAATATATATGCGTAAGAACGGAATATATATGCGTAAGAACGGAATATATATGCGTAAGAACGGATATATATGTGTAAGAACTGAATATATATGTGTAAGGACGGAATATATATGCGTAAGAATGGAATATATATGTGTAAGAACTGAATATATGTGTAAGAACGGAATATATACCTGTAAGAACTGAATATTATGTGTAAGAACTGAATATATATGTGTAAGAACTGAATTATATGTGTAAGAACTGAATATATATGTGTAAGAAACGGGAATATATATGTGTAAGAACTGAATATATATGTGTATGAACTGAATATATATGAGTAAGAACTGAATATATATGTGTAAGAACTGAATATATATGTGTAAGAACTGATATATATGGTAAGAGACTGAATATATATGTGTAAGAACTGAATATATATGAGTAAGAACGGAATATATATGTGTAAGAACTGAATATATAGGTGTAAGAACTGAATATATATGTGTAAGAACTGAATATATATGAGTAAGAACGGAATATATATGCGTAAGAACTAATATATATGCGTAAGAACGGAATATATATGCGTAAGAACGGAATATAATATATATGCGTAAGAACGGAATATATATGCGTAAGAACGGAATATATATGCGTAAGAACGGAATATATATGCGTAAGAACGGAATATATATGCGTAAGAACGGAATATAAATGTATTAGAACTGAATATATATGTGTAAGAACGGAATATATATGCGTAAGAATGGAATATATATGTGTAAGAAATAAATATATATGTGTAAGAACTGAATATATATGTGTAAATACTGAATATATATGCGTAAGAACTGAATATATATGTGTAAGAACTGAATATATATGTGTAAGAACTGAATATATATGTGTAAGAACGGAATATATATGCGTAAGAACGGAATATATATGCGTAAGAACGGAATATATATGCGTAAGAACGGCATATATATGCGTAATAACGGAATATATATGTATTAGAACTGAATATATATGTGTAAGAACGGAATATATATGCGTAAGAATGGAATATATATGTGTAAGAAATAAATATATATGTGTAAGAACTGAATATATATGTGTAAGAACTGAATATATATGTGTAAATACTGAATATATATGCGTAAGAACTGAATATATATGTGTAAGAACTGAATATATATCTGTAAGAACTGAATATATATGCGTAAGATCGGAATATATATGCGTAAGAACTGAATATATATGCGTAAGAACGGAATATATATGTGTAAGAACTGAATATATATGTGTAAGAACGGAATATATATGCGTAAGAATGGAATATATAGGTGTAAGAACTGAATATATATGTGTAAGAACTGAATATATATGTGTAAGAACTGAATATATAGGTGTAAGAACTGAATATATATGTGTAAGAACTGAATATATATGTGTAAGAACTGAATATATATGCGTAAGAATGGAATATATATGCGTAAGAACGGAATATATATGCATAAGAACGGAATATATATGTGTAAGAACTGAATATATATGTGTAAGGACGGAATATATATGCGTAAGAAAGGAATATATATGTGTACGAACTGAATATATATGAGTAAGAACTGAATATTTATGCGTAAGAATGGAATATATATGAGTAAGAACGGAATATATATGCGTAAGATCGGAATATATGTGCGTAAGAACGGAATATATATGCGTAAGAACTGAATATATATGTGTAAGAACTGAATATATGCGTAAGAATGGAATATATATGCGTAAGAACGGAATATATATGCGTAAGAACGGAATATAAATGTGTAAGAACTGAATATATATGTGTAAGAACTGAATATATATGTGTAAGGACGGAATACATATGCGTAAGAATGGAATATATATGTGTAAGAACTGAATATATATGTGTAAGAACGGAATATATATCTGTAAGAACTGAATATATATGTGTAAGAACTGAATATATATGTGTTAGAACTGAATATATATGTGTAAGAACTGAATATATATGTGTAAGAACTGAATATATATGCGTAAGAATCTAATATATATGCGTAATAACGGAATATATATGCGTAAGAACGGAATATATATCCGTAAGAACGGAATATATATGTGTAAGAACTGAATATATATGTGTAAGAACTGAATATATGCGTAAGAATGGAATATATATGCGTAAGAACGGAATATATATGCGTAAGAACGGAATATATATGTGTAAGAACTGAATATATATATGTAAGGACGGAATATATATGCGTAAGAATGGAATATATATGTGTAAGAACTGAATATATATGTGTAAGAACGGAATATATATCTTTAAGAACTGAATATATATGTGTAAGAACTGAATATATATGTGTTAGAACTGAATATATATGTGTAAGAACTGAATATATATGTGTAAGAACGGAATATATATGCGTAAGAACGGAATATATATGCGTAAGAACGGAATATATATGTGTAAGAACTGAATATATATGTGTAAGGACGGAATATATATGCGTAAGAATGGAATATATATGTGTAAGAACTGAATATATATGTGTAAGAACGGAATATATATCTGTAAGAACTGAATATATATGTGTAAGAACTGAATATATATGTGTTAGAACTGAATATATATGTGTAAGAACTGAATATATATGCGTAAGAATGGAATATATATGCGTAAGAACGGAATATATATGCGTAAGATCGGAATATATATGCGTAAGAACGGAATATATATGCGTAAGAACTGAATATATATGTGTAAGAACGCAATATATATGTGTAAGAATTGAATATATATGTGTAAGGAATGAATATATATGCGTAAGAATGGAATACATATGTGTAAGAACTGAATATATATGCGTAAGAACTGAATATATATGTGTAAGAACTGAATATATATCTGTAAGAACTGAATATATATGTGTAAGAACTGAATATATATGTGTTAGAACTGAATATATATGTGTTAGAACTGAATATATATGTGTAAGAACTGAATATATGCGTAAGAACTGAATATATATGGGTAAGAACTGAATATATATGTGTAAGAACTGAATATATATCTGTAAGAACTGAATATATATGTTTAAGAACTGAATATATATTTGTAGAACTGAATATATATGTGTAAGGACTGAATATATGCGTAAGAACTGAATATATATGCGTAAGAACTGAATATATATGTGTAAGAACGGAATATATATGCGTAAGAACGGAATATATATGCGTAAGAACGGAATATATATGTGTAAGAACTGAATATATATGTGTAAGGACGGAATATATATGCGTAAGAATGGAATATATATGTGTAAAGAACTGAATATATATGTGTAAGAACGGAATATATATCTGTAAGAACTGAATATATATGTGTAAGAACTGAATATATATGTGTTAGAACTGAATATATATGTGTAAGAACTGAATATATATGCGTAAGAATGGAATATATATGCGTAAGAACGGAATATATATGCGTAAGATCGGAATATATATGCGTAAGAACGGAATATATATGCGTAAGAACTGAATATATATGTGTAAGAACGGAATATATATGTGTAAGAATTGAATATATATGTGTAAGGAATGAATATATATGCGTAAGAATGGAATACATATGTGTAAGAACTGAATATATATGCGTAAGAACTGAATATATATGTGTAAGAACTGAATATATATCTGTAAGAACTGAATATATATGTGTAAGAACTGAATATATATGTGTTAGAACTGAATATATATGTGTTAGAACTGAATATATATGTGTAAGAACTGAATATATGCGTAAGAACTGAATATATATGGGTAAGAACTGAATATATATGTGTAAGAACTGAATATATATCTGTAAGAACTGAATATATATGTTTAAGAACTGAATATATATTTGTAGAACTGAATATATATGTGTAAGGACTGAATATATGCGTAAGAACTGAATATATATGCGTAAGAACTGAATATATATGTGTAAGAACTGAATATAAATGTGTAAGAAACTTAATATATATGTGTAAGTACTGAATATATATGTGTAAGAACTGAATATATATGTGTAAGAACTGAATATATATGCGTAAGAACGGAATATATATGTGTAAGAACTGAATATTCATGCGTAAAAACGGAATATATATGTGTAAGAACTGAATATATATGTGTACGAACTGAATATATATGCGTAAGAACTGAATATATATGCGTAAGAATGGAATATATATGAGTAAGAACGGAATATATATGCGTAAGATCGGAATATATATGCGTAAGAACGGAATATATATGCGTAAGAACTGAATATATATGTGTAAGAACTGAATATATGCGTAAGAATGGAATATATATGCGTAAGAACGGAATATATATGCGTAAGAACGGAATATATATGTGTAAGAACTGAATATATATGTGTAAGGACGGAATATATATGCGTAAGAATGGAATATATATGTGTAAGAACTGAATATATATGTGTAAGAACGGAATATATATCTGTAAGAACTGAATATATATGTGTAAGAACTGAATATATATGTGTTAGAACTGAATATATATGTGTAAGAACTGAATATATATGTGTAAGAACTGAATATATATGCGTAAGAATGGAATATATATGCGTAAGAACGGAATATATATGCGTAAGAACGGAATATATATGCGTAAGAACGGAATATATATGCGTAAGAACTGAATATATGCGTAAGAATGGAATATATATGCGTAAGAACGGAATATATATGCGTAAAAACGAATATATATGTGTAAGAACTGAATATATATGTGTAAGGACGGAATATATATGCGTAAGAATGGAATATATATGTGTAAGAACTGAATATATATGTGTAAGAACGGAATATATATCTGTAAGAACTGAATATATATGTGTAAGAACTGAATATATATGTGTTAGAACTGAATATATATGTGTAAGAACTGAATATATATGTGTCAGAACTGAATATATATGCGTAAGAATGGAATATATATGCGTAAGAACGGAATATATATGCGTAAGAACGGAATATATATGCGTAAGAACGGAATATATATGTGTAAGAACTGAATATATATGTGTAAGGACGGAATATATATGCGTAAGAATGGAATATATATGTGTAAGAACTGAATATATATGTGTAAGAACGGAATATATACCTGTAAGAACTGAATATATATGTGTAAGAACTGAATATATATGTGTAAGAACTGAATATATATGTGTAAGAACTGAATATATATGTGTAAGAACGGAATATATATGTGTAAGAACTGAATATATATGTGTATGAACTGAATATATATGAGTAAGAACTGAATATATATGTGTAAGAACTGAATATATATGTGTAAGAACTGAATATATATGTGTAAGAACTGAATATATATGTGTAAGAACTGAATATATATGAGTAAGAACGGAATATATATGTGTAAGAACTGAATATATAGGTGTAAGAACTGAATATATATGTGTAAGAACTGAATATATATGAGTAAGAACGGAATATATATGCGTAAGAACTAAATATATATGCGTAAGAACGGAATATATATGCGTAAGAACGGAATATATATGCGTAAGAACGGAATATATATGCGTAAGAACGGAATATATATGCGTAAGAACGGAATATATATGCGTAAGAACGGAATATAAATGTATTAGAACTGAATATATATGTGTAAGAACGGAATATATATGCGTAAGAATGGAATATATATGTGTAAGAAATAAATATATATGTGTAAGAACTGAATATATATGTGTAAATACTGAATATATATGCGTAAGAACTGAATATATATGTGTAAGAACTGAATATATATGTGTAAGAACTGAATATATATGTGTAAGAACGGAATATATATGCGTAAGAACGGAATATATATGCGTAAGAACGGAATATATATGCGTAAGAACGGAATATATATGCGTAATAACGGAATATATATGTATTAGAACTGAATATATATGTGTAAGAACGGAATATATATGCGTAAGAATGGAATATATATGTGTAAGAAATAAATATATATGTGTAAGAACTGAATATATATGTGTAAGAACTGAATATATATGTGTAAATACTGAATATATATGCGTAAGAACTGAATATATATGTGTAAGAACTGAATATATATCTGTAAGAACTGAATATATATGCGTAAGATCGGAATATATATGCGTAAGAACTGAATATATATGCGTAAGAACGGAATATATATGTGTAAGAACTGAATATATATGTGTAAGAACGGAATATATATGCGTAAGAATGGAATATATAGGTGTAAGAACTGAATATATATGTGTAAGAACTGAATATATATGTGTAAGAACTGAATATATAGGTGTAAGAACTGAATATATATGTGTAAGAACTGAATATATATGTGTAAGAACTGAATATATATGCGTAAGAATGGAATATATATGCGTAAGAACGGAATATATATGCGTAAGAACGGAATATATATGTGTAAGAACTGAATATATATGTGTAAGGACGGAATATATATGCGTAAGAAAGGAATATATATGTGTACGAACTGAATATATATGAGTAAGAACTGAATATTTATGCGTAAGAATGGAATATATATGAGTAAGAACGGAATATATATGCGTAAGATCGGAATATATGTGCGTAAGAACGGAATATATATGCGTAAGAACTGAATATATATGTGTAAGAACTGAATATATGCGTAAGAATGGAATATATATGCGTAAGAACGGAATATATATGCGTAAGAACGGAATATAAATGTGTAAGAACTGAATATATATGTGTAAGAACTGAATATATATGTGTAAGAACGGAATATATATGTGTAAGAACTGAATATATATGTGTAAGAACTGAATATATATGTGTAAGAACTGAATATATATGTGTAAGAACT